>VWPW01012814.1:64568-97623 GCA_013389825.1 Crypturellus undulatus
TTTTTTTTTTTTTTTTTTTTTTTCCCAAGGGTAAAATGATTTTTCTGCAGACATAACAGTTTACAAACATTATGTAGATAATGTGATTCAAGATCATACAAACTAAAAGCAATGCTGTGGAATAAAAGACCACACAGCTTGAAGATAAGAGCTTTGAAGAAGAATTTGCTGGAGAACGCATCTTTTTAAAGCCTTTGGATAGTCACAAGTTAAGTAATAGAGAAGAAAAAAAACCTCAGCTAGGTTCAGCTAGGTAAAGAATTTCTAACATATGCTTAGCTATTCATTTTATTTGGGTAAATAATCATTATTAATGACTCCATTAAATATGAGTCATGTATTTTGCTGTGACTATCATTCTGTTATAAATATACTTTTTACTGTCCTTAATATAGTAATAAATAATGGCATGACACGGAAAAGTAGCACTCTTTTATTCATTGAAATATATAATAGATTGGTCTACATTAACATGGTAAATTCCTGGATTAGAAAAACATAGTGAAGTAATACATAAAATCCACTTTTATAGCTAATTTCTTAGACTCTTTTTCCTGAACATATGCAAAACATCTCATGAGTTGTTTACAAGAAGCATGTTTCCAAAAAGTTTTTCTAATGGGACACAGTATAACAGAATGAGAAAACAGAACTTCAGCATTACAGTTGTGTGGGGTAAAATTTTTGCTCTGTCCATATCAAAAACAACACCCATTATGCTTTGCATTAGTTAAAGTTTGGTAACTGTTAGTCTAGTGTTGTTTCAGTAAAACAGAAATCATTAGTTCAAAAGTGCTTGGTCCTAGGAGGCATTGGGAGAAGTACAGCCTTGCATAGTCATGTTACATATGTGAAGAACCTAATCCATGTATTTACTTTTCTAATTTGTATTTCTTATATTTTTTTAGTAAATGTTCTAGTGAGAGATTTAACGCTGATTTTCAAGACTACAGCTTCCTTTATCTTTAGCATTAATATTTTCTTAATTGTAAATATGTTATCCTGAGGTTACAGTTGTGCTCAGAGCAATCTAATTTATATTAAATGACAGTTGCTGGAGTTTGTTCACTTTCCACTGAAGGGATAGACTACAATGAGTATATTCTTTTAATCTGTTTCTGTTTCAAGCATGAACATGACTTAGATATGTCCTGTAATGTTAACTTCCTGTTAGACCTCCATTAACTTTGTAGTAAAATCTTGTTCGGAAGCTGTTAGCACTTAATTTCTTCCAGAATCTACATTTTCATACGACCTTAAGATGCCATGTGTAACTCCATTAAGAAGGATAGAAATAGAATCCAAATTGTTTACACAGTAATTAAAATAGAGAAATAAAGGGTGGCTTTTCAATAAAAGGAAAAATATGATATACTGGTATGAGAATTTCTTGATACTGTTCATTTTTTCCCTCTCCTCTATATGGATATCATTAAATATGATATTCTTGTAGTTGCTATCCTACTTCCAAATACACAAATTTTATACCATAGAGACTTGGAAGCATGGAATTATCTTTCTCTGCCCAAAGGGTGGAAGTGAAGTGCACATACTTAGGAGTACACAGTGAGATCTAAGTAACATCTTACAGGGTGGTGACAATCATGTACTCTTGCCATATAGGACTTGTACTCTGTTAGTCTGTACTAATTACCCTTCTTTTATCTCCAATATCCTCTGCAGTGTAATGGAGAGAGTTACTGTTAAAGCTGGCTGAATTGCCAAAGGCTGGAGAAGATACTCCTCTGTTTTTGTATCCCTGCTCCCATTTATAGAATTTTCCAAGGCATTGTAAGAATCATCTTGAAAAGTAATGCAGAAGGCCATGGATTCAAATGTACTTGGTCACTATGTCCTCTGTGCATTCTTTTTTTTTGTTCTCTTGTATCCTCTCCTACTCTTTTACTCTCCATCCACTTTTAGAGGCATGGTTGTGCAATCACTTCATACTAACATAATTAATATGTTAGTAATTAGATCATACAATAACAAATATTTATGAACATATACTTGATGTTTTGCCTAAGCAAGTGAAATATCCTGCCTATCACGTGAAATATCTAGTTTCAAGTTTGTGTTCTTTATTCTCAGTTTATGGTCCATATGAACCTACTCTTTCTTTCATTTTTCTATTTCTCTGTTGCATTCCTAGTGTTCTACACAGATTATACAATGACAATTATACTTTCTGTAACAGGTAGATGCTTCCTTAACTGTATTTTTATCGTCTGTCAATATGTAGTTATTTGACAACTTTTAAATTGTAAATCAGTCTTAAATATTTTTATAATTAGAATATTTAGCTGTCCAACACAATGAAAACACTCAGTTTCAGTATAAAGCTAGTCAAAAACATTAATCTTTTATATGAAATATATCTTTAAGAGTTATTTCATATCTAAATAAAAGCCACAGTAGATTCACTGAAATCCTTAAGAAAGTTTCTGTTGACTTTCAAAAACTTTTATCTGCAAAAGTCTCACCTAAAATTTGGCTTTGGGATAAAGGGGTTGAGATTGTATGGTTTTGTGGAGGTAGAACATCTGAGAGGTGCTACCTTTGCTAACTTCTTATCTGTGCAAGTATTGAGAAGGTTATTCAGTGGAATGTTGTGTTCAACAGAATTAGTTGTACCCCATTATTAAATCTTGCTTTCCAAACTGTTCCACATTATACAGAAAATGTTCTGTAATAATAAAGGAAGAGACTGTGTTTCATATTTCAGACCTTATGTTTATGCTGTCACAACTCTTGAAAAAGTCCTGAAAAGGCTTCAATATCTCATTCCTTAGATGCCTTGTACTTTTACTCTAGATGTATTCTTAGTGGAAGTAATGATAGATCATTCAAAGTTAAAAGGTCCAAAACTGACAATCATTTGCCACATTGTTTTATTCAACACTCTCTGATTCAACAATAACGCTGCATAAAGCAAACATTGCTCACTAGCAAAATGGTTAAAATCCATGTTATTACTTTGCTAATCTAGTCATACATTCAAAGACAACTCAACTAATAAGAAGATATCTTTTTTATTTCCATTCTTTTACTTTGCCAGTGCTTTCCAGGTCTGAGTTCTTTTAGCTGACCAATTCCAATCTGTGAGCCCACAGATCATGGGAAACATTATGTATTTTAAGTGAGTAAAAACCTTAGTGTAAGGGACTGGAATGCTTTGCGATCTAAAAAATGTTGGAACCAAAGCATTAGGATAGAATGTTTGATCAGAAAAAAAGTCTTCAAATTATGACTTTTTTTTTTCAAAGATCAGAAATCTGTCTGAGATGTGGCATGAAGACCTAAATATTATGGTCAGTACTGTGGAACTAGTAGAGTATTGCAAATTAGGCTATGCATAAAGACTGATTTCCATTTTGATAAGGATTCATTTTGATCTTTGAAATAATTTTTTCCTATGTTCTGTTAACATAGGAATATTTCTGTGTAAACTATTATTCATCTTACAAGAAATTTAGAATCTAGAAAGAAAAAATCTTCACATGTATCACATTGCAAGAAATTTAGAATCTAGAAACAATGGATTTGTTCACCTAGAAATTAACTATCTTCTGTTGTGCCAAATAATGCTAAACTTCTACTATTTCATGAAAACATTTTTTTTTCTGTAAGTGGTGGGAATTACAGGGAAGCAAAAATCCATCCTTCTCCCAAACCCAATTTGGGAGAATCTATTATTGTTTTATAATGAACACTAGCAATTATGTTTCATCTGAATCTTCAGCAATATTCTACCTACAAAGAGGTGGTTCTCGTCCAGAAGTCACATGATAATGTTAACTTGAATATGTCGGTATGCTAACTGTTTTGCTTTTCAGAAAGACTGTTGATGTACATGGCATCAAACGTGGTTCTACATCATTGAAATATCTTTTGTGTAAAATATGGTTCCCCTGTAATCACAAGTGCTTTAGGTACAGCACATTAAATTAAACAGATTTGTTGTTTTTGTTGTTCTCTTAGCGTGGATTAACACTTTTTCCCAAAGATGCACTTTTCATGTTTTGCAAAGGGTCAAATTAATATAGGCAGTAGGATAATTTTCATGCATAATAATTGTGCCAGCACATCAACTGTTAAATAAAGCAGCACAGAAGTTAAGTGAAGAGCAAATAGCGTAGCACCCCATACTCTTAATTGTTGTCCTTATAGTCTCTTAAGCACCAGTTAATTACATTCAAAGCTACTATACCCTTAGTTCTGGTACTTTGTCCAGCTATTTAGCTTCATGTGTAAGTGGAGTAATGCGGTGGAACTTGACATAGCTCACAGTAGGTCAGCAATTTTGTCATTCCAAAAACAGGACTGTTATCTCTACCTTAAGGGATTTTGTTCCCTAAATTACTGCTTCTCTTTAGGAAATATATTACAATAAAGTAGTTAATCAAATTCATTTTTGCTTCTTGTAAGTAAAAGCCTTCTTCCCTCCTCTCACTCCCCCGCCAAAAAAAAAAAAAAAAAGAAAGAAAGAAAAAAGAAAGCCGAGGGCCAAAGACAAACCCTTCAGCAGAAAAGTCACAAGAAACAAGCTTGCACTTACATGATCCAAGTACCATATGGTTAACAGCAGAAAGACTTCTAGGGAAAAAAAAACCCTCAAGGCTGTGACTAAAGAGGCAAACAGAACTACAGGTCACCTGCTGTAGGTAGCTCTGTCACGGCTTATGTCACATTCTCACGGTGAATTCCAAGGCAAATACTTAACCTTGCACAAACAAAGGCTGGGTGTTGCATTTCCAGCAAATAAGCACGCTGTTCTTTTAAAGAGGCAGCAGCTTAAGAGGTTGCAGGATCTCTGCAACCTGGCAGAAAAATTCCTGGCTCACCGCAGTTACATGGTTTGAGTGGCTAGCGATGGAGATGAAGGCAGCAGGCCTCTCTGCAGGTTCTTTGCACTGTGCATCGACTACTTGTGTGAAATAAAACAAATTAGAAAGCCAGGCATGGAAAACCCCAATGACAGTCTGAGATCTTTATTCTGAGCTTTTATTCTTTTTTGCCTGTTGTGCATGGCACGAAAATCAAAGTTTCAGAACTCTTTTTTTTTTCAGTTGTACATGGTAACTTTAATAAGAAAAAGGCTCTCTAACATCTTCTGTGCAGTGAGGGGATGCATGCAAAACCTCCAAGAGTCGTATATGTATTCATTTTCAAAGAACGAGGAAAGTTTACAGATATGAAAGTACTATTGATCTTTACTAGTTTATTTTAAAACCCCTTAAACAAAAGAAAGTGGCTTTCTCAAATGAAAGCAATTTGTTTCAAGGATTAGTCTATCTTGACCTAACCTATATATAACTCTATATATTAGAGTTAAATACTTTATATACTATATATAAGCTCTTTTATACTATATATATTAACTCTTATTTTTTCAGTTTGCATAGACATCTCTGTATATAGAGATAGATCAGATAGCTGTAGCTTTTAACCACTTCAATTGTTTCAATTACTCAACTGGTGTAATTAATAATAAGAACATAGAGGAACATATATAGGAGTATAATAGTAGGGTGAAGTTAATCCTAAAACATGTGTTTGTTTAAAAATCTGCTGCCTCATGCCGAGTTGGTACTGACAGAACAGATTTGTAGTTGTATGAATGATGAAAGACTTGACAATATAGTACATATCACTTATATGTACAAATTGAATTGATGTGAATCGATGTACACTGTATACAAATGAAAAAAAAAATGGTGTGTTAAAATAAAGTTTATCATTTGCTTAACATAGAATCTAAAGTTGCCCTTTTATTTCCCTGTTTTATTTATTTATTTATTGGCAACTGTAGTTTAATATAGTAGAGGTAAGCATTGTGATTCCATAGATTTTTATGTCATGAAGTCAAATCTTACAGTGGCTTTTCACACACAGGAAGAGACACTAAGGTAATTAGCCTAAATTAAAATAATGTAACCAATAGGCTTTTCTGAACAAAGGCTCTTCTTTTGCTGTTCAGATGGATAGAATCTCTTACGGCACTCTAGGGACAAATAAGAAAAGTTTAGTTTTAAATTATTTTTCATGCTATTTGAAGCAAAAGGTAGTGAATAAATGAGAACAATTTATTATAGGATTTTAATAAAGATTTGTCTTGTTATAAAATCTTGAGCCACTAATATTTAAAAAAGGAAAAATGGAGGACTCACAACTGGCTTCAGTCAACTGCTTAAACAGTCTACCATATTTTTCTTGTTAGCAGAAAAGACTTTAGACTTTTGAATGAGTGTTTAAAACTGAGCTGTTATATGTTGAAAGGTTTTGCAATAATGAGTATAAATAGTAACATGACTTAGCTATTAGCTTCTGTTCTTTCTGTTTAGATGTAGAATACAGATCAGTGCATATTAATAGAGTAGTGCTACCAGCAGAAATAAGTGTTCTGTTAAATTCCTTCTGACAACAAATATGTGATTTTTTCTTAACCAATTTCTTCTGGTGTTTTTGTACATCGAGTTTTTTTATGGTTTGCTGGCAGGGAGATCAACTTTGGTAAGAGATGAATCTAAGTTCCAGCTGATCCTCAACAGTTAGAGTAACTAGGGGTGGCTGGACTTATCTCTTAATAGGCATACCAGATACTGTAGTAATTATAAGCTGACTCTGGCAGTACTGAGTTCACAAACAGTCTGTCAATTGTATGTCCGTTTGCCTCCCAAAGAGCAAATTGAGTTCACAGACAGTATGAAAAGCTATAGGCCCAACTCTGGCAGTATTGGGTTGTGTGTTGGTGTTATAATGAGATTAGAATGAAGAGAATTTTGAGGAAAAAGTCCATCGTAAGGAACTGATCTGCCATATTTGTTGGCCCAGCACCAGACATCACGCTATGTGGCTTATCAGCTACATGGTATGACCAGATGCTACCCCTGCAGGGAGTACAACGAGTTTGGCTGCGGTGTCTTCACTCCGGCCCCCTCCGTTCACTGGTGGTCTGCATGGCACCATCAGACTACCCCCTCCGCAGGGAAGCCGGGGTTGTGTCCGTTCTGCTCCGCTCCGCGTTCACTCTTATTAGTATGTGCTAGGAGGGCAGACTGTGCCAGCAAGGGAATCATGGAGAAGTAGATTCCACACATCCCAACCATCCAGGAAGCGGTTGAGTCTCTCACCACAAGCAAGTCTCTGTAATGCCATACCTTCTGTTAGGCCCTAGTGTTTTCTCTAATTTTCCCTTTCTTGAGCAACTCTCTCACAAGCTAAGCCAAGTGTAATCATTAATTCTTCTGTTTAACTGTCCAGGAGATTTTTTTTTCCTTTTCCTTCTTATATATATCAATAGCAATGAGTATTCAGATATTTATAGAGAGAGCTTCATGCTGTTGTAACATCTTTTTAAAATAGAGAAGGCCAGGAATTGGAGTAACCTGTATTCATTTCTAACTGCCCTGGAAGAGGGCTGTGTGAAAGTTTAACTTGAAGCCATGTTTCACTATGAGGTTGCTATAGGCACTGGTATACAGTGGTGTAGGAAACACAAATAAAGCCTAAACTTTCCAGGGAGACTCATTTCAGAGATAAGTCTCAATTGCTTAGGAAATTTTGAACTTTTTAAAGTTTAATAAGGTAATTGTGGTAGCAGTGAAATTATTCTGTTCTATAACAAAGCTGTGGTATCTTTAGATGTATTGTGACTCCTTTGCTTGTTGTATTTATATATGTTTGCTAGAAGCAGTTCAGGTTTCTGTTCTGCTCAAATTTTGCCTCAGTGGTATCAAATGCATAGGTCATAAGTCAGTTAGCTAAGTCATCAGTCTGAGTAGTATGCTCCAACATGATGAGCAGATCTAGATAATAAATAGTCTCAGCTGGGATGAAATCATGTAGAGCTGTGGTAGTTAAGATCCCTTCAAGATAAGGATTAAAGAAAGGACTTCAAGCCAAGAAAAATCTTGCTCAGAAAAAAATCTTAGCAGATCAAGACCATATTCAGGGAGGAATTTCAAATATAAAATTGGAATTCTGAATCTTTGCTCAGGTGTGAGCTCAGAAGTGTTTAAGATCATCAGTTTACTTGTGAAAGCTTAGTATGCTTTTTGTATTAGTCTGAATACATAGAGACTAGTTGAAAAGGCACAAGCAGTACAAAACTAATTAGCTGACATCAAAGACACTGCTTATTTGGTAGCGGATAAAGTCAACATGAGCTCCTGAACAACATGATCGTATTTTGGGAAGTAAGCAGAGCATGACTGAGGTTAAGCTGTTCTTTATGCAAAGTCTGTCATATACTCTAGAGGAAATTGCTAATATACTGTAAGTTTTATGCAAGGCACTAGATAGTCTACCTTTTATCATAAAATGTAGAAACAAATGAATATAGGAAATGACCAGGAAATCATGCTGCTTTTCTCATGGAGCCAAAGAGTGCGAGCGTAAATTGTCTGGGCCACTTGTCTCGTGGTTTTATTCCAACAAAGGAAAACATAGCTTTGCGAATATCCTTAGTAAATAAATTGTATTGTTCAAAAAAAAAAAAAAAGTTTAGCATAGATTCACCTTCTAAGGGAAATAATCTGAAACCAAGGGATGTCAAAATCTGCTGTAGTGCCTAAACAACTTGCAGAAGAACTGGTAAAAGTTGCATAAGTTTAAAATCCTTGAAATGATTTCTGCAGTTGCCATGGAGGCGCCCTCTGTTAGAAATTAGTGTTTTGGAAAGCAACAACAGAACAACAGGAGTTCTCACCCACCAGTTCTCTGGGAATTGTATATTTCTGTACTTGATATCACTTAGATACATGGGAGCTTTTATGTGTTTTTACTTCTTTGTGAAATATTTTAAATTGTGGGGTATTTCTATATTATAATGCTGTGGTTGTGATTTCAATTTATAACTTGTACTTGCAATTAATTACACTCAGAAAGTGAGAGACAAGATTAAGTATTCTTTTAAACTTATTTATTTTAAAAATTCAGTTAAGAAATATTGAGTATGCTGCTTTGCACCTGTCTGCTTGGCCTTTTATCAAAGGATACACATCTCTATTTAAGTTCCACTGTTACTAAGAATTTTCAGTGAAAAAAAAAAAGAAAGAAAGAAAGCACATCCTGGTGCTGAAGTTGGTAAGATAAATAGTGAGCAGAGTCCTACTGTATTTTTACATACACCCACACAAAAGTTACATTCCACAGTGAGAGCTTATAAAGTTTCCATTTGTTTGTATTGATCCCTGATCATTTATATTAGAATTTCTATTTCTGTGTGTGTGGAAAATTAAAATGCAGTAATTTCTATTTTGTTTGTATTCACTTTCTAAATTAAGAGGTTTTTTTCCTTGCTTTTTTTTTTATGGATAGTTGGAATTAAGGCAGCCTACGAAAGCTATTCAGATGTGACTCTATATATAATACTACACTGTAAGAAAAAGACTTAGGTTTGGACAAGGCAGTGGTGTCTTGAATGATTAATGGTTGCTCTTACAGACAGGAAGCTACAGACAATGCCCTCCATGAGCCCATTCTGCTCCTAGAGAAGGTTCAAACTGGGTACTGAACAGCTCTATTTACAATTCCAACAAGTGCAGTGCAAAGGCAGGACTGCGCATTATTTGATGCTATCTGTTAGGCATTTAGGACTATACATCTACACCATTCTTTCACCAGGGGTGAAGTTGATGTTATTTGACAGTCCGCGGAAAGCCCTGTGTGTCTGTACTTAACAGGCAATGCAAGACAGATTATCATATGGAAGGTATCTCTGTTATGAACTGCAGGAGCAGGAACTTTGCCTGCTAAGTGTCTTAACTGGGCACTTGACTCATGATTTCGACCTTGGTGCTACCACTGCCGACATGCCAGTGGTATTTGATTGTGTACTGCATGATTCCAAGCTTAGATGCAAGGTCCCTTTGGAGCACCAGGCTGCTGAAGTACACCTACCTGAAGGAGCCACTCACTCAGTAGTGTGATGCTCTAGCTGTAAGCTCTAATATCCTACCCTATGTGCTGTAGACAGTTTCGGTTTGTGAAATGTTTTGTTGCTGTGGTGAAGCACCATATACAAGTCTACACATAGACCTGGTTTTGAGCAGTCAGGAGTGAGTAGTATGTGGAACCACTTAAATCAGTGATTACCACACTTAAATCAGTAAGGATGAAAGAATTCTGCAGCTATGTATGAAATAAAGACTAGGCAATGAGAAAGGCAATGTCTGTTGAAAAAGATAATATGCAATAAAGTAAATACAAGTTAAAGCACTTAGTTTTTCACAAATTTGGGGGTTTCATCTTTTGAAGATCAATTAAATTTTGCTACACAAAATTCGCTTTATTACAAAAACATTTCTGTGCATATATTTTTTTCTATTATTAGTACTAGCAAATCTAAGTTGTCACGGGTGTAAATATTTCCAGTGTTTTTAATGGAAAAGTCGAGCCAGGCTCTTTTCTGTGGTAGCTGGTGATAGGACAAAGTGTAAGTAAGTTGAAACACAGGAGGTTCCACCTCCACGTGAGGAAGAACTTCTTTCCTGTGAGGGTGCCAGAGCCCTGGCACAGGCTGCCCAGAGAGCCTCCTTGTGGAGTCTCCTTCTCTGGAAATCTTCCAAACCCGCCTGGATGCCACCCTGTGCCCCGTGCTCTGGGTGTCCCTGCTGGAGCAGGGGGTTGGACTGGTTGATCTCTAGAGGTCCCTTCCGACCTCAACCACTCTGTGATCTTGCGAAAAGACCAAATAGTTCAAATCAAAGAACCACCAGGGGGAGCTCAAGCTACCACATTTTTATGTACTCTGTAGAAGACTTTCTTTAAAGAGCATGCACTTTATCAAGCATGGACTCTTCTCTTTAGTATTTGGGGGGTATTCTGCTTTCTCTTCAACGGAGCATAGTAAAAAGTTGTTATATGATGCAGTATATTTATCAATCATATCTTTAAGTTGGGAAGGATGAAACAGAAAAGATTTTTATTTTGAATAAAATTCCAGCCAGAGAAGGTACTGAAACTGAAGTTTACTCAGTTGGTCTCTGCTAAACACATGAGAAGGTTTCCTGTCAACTTTAATGAGATCAGGATTTCATGTTCATCTTTTTAAAATAAACATGTGTGAACCTACACCATCCCGAGATTTTGTAGATTTTTTACTTTTTTGAGAATGTTAAAGGATTAACATAGAGAATGGCATCATTTATCTTCAGTTTTCAAATATTAATAATGGTTTCATAAGTTCATGAACAAGAGTGATACATAATATCTAAAGGAAAGGCATAGATTAGTGATGAAAGTGGGCTCTTTTACCTAGAGAATTCTTAGAAACAGATGCATCTGCTTTATGATCATGTGGATACAAATAAATAAATTGAAGAAAAAATGTATATATATATTTGAAATTCAAACAATAATTTATCTGGCTGAGTAGCATGAAGTTTCTTCAAGAATGAAAAAAAAAGGCAGAAAGGCAGAAAGTCTAGTTGTATTTATCTCACTTTTAATGTGCAGGAGTGTGAACAACAAGCAGATGATGTTACCTAGTGGGTACCTGAACTATTACTAAGAAGGATCATAAACCTTATGCTTTCGTTTTCATGACAAGGCAATTTTTAGGAAGTGTCTGATTTGTCCTGGTAAAGTGAAGAACCAGCAATAAAATGCATACTAGAAAATATGAACTTTTCCTTTACAGTGCTGGCTTAGGTTCTGTGCTGGGTAGTATAAGTGAGCTGGCTAAAAGTTAAAATGTTCCCAGGCTCCAAATATCATGAATTTCCCTTTTTTTTTGTTTTTTTCAGGGTGGTATTAAAAAGAAAGAACAGCATTAGATACAGAAAAATAAAGAAGGTATTGATCAGCAGCCTTAAGTCCACTGTGCATGTCTTCATGCCTTCAGTCTTTCTTCAGTGGCAAAAGTTACTGGCTAGGATCTTTCAGGAGTAGTAGATTCCACAGAGGAGAAGGGCTGCAGCTAAAACAAACCAATAAATAACATAAAATATCCCAAGATAGGAATTTTCAGTAAAAGTTCTTAATTTTTTTAAGGAAATTCCTACCATGGACTCCTAGCATTATCCTGAGAAAATTTTTCAAAGAAAAATGAAGACTCAGCCATTCACATATTCTCTCTTTTGTTCAGATTTCATTTACTGGTGCTGATAATGACACTTCTGCATTCTGAAGTCATTGGAAAAATACATTTAAATGTTATAACATGGTGATAGAAAATATGAAATAATAATGTTAGATTGCTAGTGGAGAATGTTGTCTAAAATTTAAGTATTTTATATATTATAGATGTATCTTATTACGTGAAATATGTCAGTAAGAAGGTAAGAAAGATGCCTAAAATATTTCACCGTAGTTCAGTGAACTAGTTGCACAAAAACATTTCAGTTGCAATATCTAGTGATTTGAAGTCTGCATAAGCAAACCATTAATTGGTAATTGATTTTAGAATTTTTTAGAATTTTTCGGAGTCTCCTCCCAAAATAAAAGTTTTCTTCTCTTTGTTTTTTCATGTTGGTATCTGGTTCTTACGAAGAAATGGTTTGTGGCACCACAGTGAAGTTCTTGGCATTTACAATTATTTTGCTCTACAGGAGTGAATAAGCTTCAGAGATGGTTAGAGAGGAATTGGTTGCTAAGGGGACGGCAGAGAAAAACCACAGAGGATATCGGTGTGGGGCAACTACTTAACATAATACTTGTCTGCAGTGTTCTGACACTGGTATTCAGTGGGCTGTAACCAAGGGAAAAAAAAGAAAAAAACATCTTTTCAGCTGCAAGGTATTGTCAACCTGGAGTGTGTAGCAGTACTCAACTCCCTTTGCTAGATTACACAGAAGCCTGGATGAGAGGCTTAAGAATTTGAACAGAAGGAGAATTAGAGCTCAAAACCAGGCTCCCAATAAGATTAACAAATACTGTAAGTATACACTGGTTTTCCATAAAACCCAGTTTGGTGATACTTGTCACCATGACAACTGACCAAAAGATAAACTATTGGCATTGCTGGTCAACACATGGTGTCTGATAACTCCTGAGTATTAGAAGATGTCAGTGTGAGAATTATCCAGATCAACCTACAATGTCCACCTTATTCATAAGAGGATGTGGCACTGCAGAGTGATATGTAAGAACACATAGGCAGAGAAATCCACTGATGTAAGCAATTATTTTGTGATATTAAGTCTTGATATGTTTAGTATTTCTGCTAAAACTGGAGCTTTTGGAATCATGATCATATGAGAATATTTGGTTTACCTAAAAATATCTAATACCTGAATACCTAAAAAAGCCCTTGACAATAGGCTCAAGAAAGGCAAATAGAAAGAATATAGAATTAGTTAAAATTCAATTTTTAAAAATCAAAAAAAACCCTTGGCTTTCATTTATCTTAGGATTTTATCTCTTAAACTTTACAGTACCAAATAATAATCCACAAATTTTCCCAATTAGACTGGGATATATTTGTAGCAATAGAGTACAAAAACAGATAGGATAACTGTCTGTTATTCTTTTGTTAACAATAAAGATTTACATTATTGAGTTTAATTAACAAGTTATTCTGCCCTTGATCATAAAGAACAGGCAACGTGTTATAATATTACATTGAGGAGTTGCAACTTGGACTCACACTCAGATAAGTACAGTAAAACTCGTCTGAAACTCATCTGTGGTTAACATCCTAGGAGTGCTAGTATTTTGCTAAGGTAGATCACACCTGCAAAAATATTCATTTACATTTGCACTGTACCTCTACACACATATATATAATGCAAATTCATGCATTTTGCACTTTAGATGAATAATTTATAACATATGTACTATTCCCAGCATCATAAAAACATTCCTGACTTGGGTGTATATAAAAAATGAGGATGAAGAACTATATTTAAAGAATTAAAGCAGGATAAAAATGATAATTTGAGAACTCTTCCACCTCTACAACTAGCAAAGTAAACTTTCACAAGCTGTGGTCGTCCTTTAAAATCGTTCATCACTGGTCAGTAACAGATATCTGTTCTTCTATATTTAGACTTAGAACTTAACAAGCTGTAGTGGTCCTGCACTGAGAGGATGTGTGATCTTGCTGCATGCAAGCATAAAGGTAAAGTTTTACGAAAAAAAAAGTGAAAATCAAGTCATGCCAATACGCAGTATTGTTATACATAAAAATCTGATTCATTCACTGATAGAAACAAATCTGATGTATTCACTGGGCTTGATTCTCATCTGTAGCAGAGCTCATTGTGAATGGAAGGTGGCAGAGAACAAATCTTCATTCTTCATTTTCCAGCTCTTGAGTCCATATACAACCTTTGGAATAGGAGATTCCTGTGGGTAGCTCTCATTTCAGGGGTGTAGCTCCCCTGCCTGCTTCCTCTCTATAGTGCCACAATATCCTTCATGTTTAGAAGAGATGAAGCAACACGTGCCTCTCCACTTAAAGATCATCAACTATGGTTTCTGCTTAGTTATGTCCAGGGCCTGTGTATCTCCTAAGTAGAGGGCAGGAGGTAGAATAAATTAATCCTCTCCCCCGAAGTCAGTGAAGGTATAAGCTTTGGTTTTCTTGGTATTTGTTTTGGTTTGTCTTGTTTTTACCCAACATTGGAGAAGTAAACACTGCTTTTTGCATTTTGGTCTTCAATCATTCTGCTAATGCTTGCCAGATTACAGATGCTACTATAAACATCCTTATTGAAAAGCATGTTAAAAAATAACTGCCGTTCAATCATTGATCTTATGCAGTGATATTGTGAGTTTGTGGTGACACCATAGTTCTTTTATCTTAACCCTAGCTGACAATTTTATTATCTCTGGTGAACAACTTGCATTTAGGCTATGTTTACACTGGAAACGGATTATTAATATATTTGAAGGAAAACTTTTTCTAACATTTCCTGTAATGGACAAGAGTAGTTTGTGTTCCTGTAGCAAAATGTTCACATTTGCTAAGCTAGCTAGTAGAGCTTTAAAGCAGTACCCTGAGTAAAATAGGATATATCAACACAGTGTTTTTTGACAAGTAAAATTATATTGGTCTTAGGTCATTAATTGTCATAGATGGTTAATGTAGATTTTTTTCCTTATATTTTAAAATTTTTTTACACTCTAGGGAAGCATAGCTAAAGCAGATGAACTTTTAAGTTCAGATCAAGCTCTGAGATTAATAGTAGGTGACTAACTCTAAGGCTTGAGATAAGTGAAGTGTGTAGACTTCAAAGGTTTAATTTCTGTACTATTTGCTGTTTCTCATAGCCCGTAGATTTCCCATGTGTTGTCATTATGTTCAGTTCTGATTGATACAGTTTGCATTAGAGGCATGTTTACTGGTTAGATATTCAAGCTACATAAACATGTCATAACATGCATCATCAATTTTGCTTCAAAATGTAACCAGTGAGTTGTTCAGATTTAAGGCTACATGTTATTTTCTCTAAAAGAACTATATGCTGAACTAGAGCTAGAGCTAATGAAAAATGAAAGAGTAGAACTGAAGTTACAAATGGCTTATGTCCTAGCTTTATACATTTTAAATGGTTGATATGCTGCATAACAACCTTAATATGAACATAACTACTTTATCTCTTTGGGAATATACAACAGGCATTAGATTTGAATGATTAGCTAGAAAAAAAAAACAAATCCTGTGGAACAGAAAGAAGTTATTAACATAAAAGCTAGGATAAAATGAAATTTTGGGAAATAAAACAACCAAATATGTATGAATGAGAGAAAATCTGTTTTTTTTTTTTTAAATGTATATATATATATACATTTTTTTTTAATGACCAAATCTAGGATGACCAAGGAATACTCAGTGAGTCTTTTTGGTTAACTGTATTGCTATTTTTTTTTAACTTAAGCTATTTTGGCAAAAAGGTATAAGAAGACATGTCACTATGTGATATAAGGAAATCTTAATTATGTAGTTGCTAAACAAGAAATATAAAAAAAACAAGTGCATGAACTGCAACACTTTTTGTCTATTTGGACAGAGTAACTTTGAAGCAGTCTTGCTTGTTTGTCGTTGAATTTTCTTCTAAGACATGGAATGGGAAAAATGTAAATCTGGTTTTATTGTGTTTCTGATATTCTGATTGTAAATGCTGTAGCATGCCATAGAGAATGGATAAGCTCAGTCAGATTCAGTTTGTTCGTTTGTTTACATTCTGTGGACAACTCTTTTCCTCAGATATTCTGCTTGGGTGGGAAATATAAAAGCATAATTGTGAATGAAGTCAAAGGTTAACCAGCTGCTTATGCTAGTTTCTTCTGAAATATACTGGACGGAGATTTTAGGCAGAAACCTTGCTTGGCTAATGCGAAGGCCTCGATCCTTCGCAGCCTCTCAATAATTTTTGTCCTGGAACAAAATTATTCCAGTGGTTTGCTGGGAAGAGTATTGAAAATGCTATTCATTATCCTTCTTCCTAGTCCTGAACTGCTTAGACCATCTTAGAAAACCCAGCGTTAACCCAGCATCTGCCTAATGGTAGGAGAAAGAGAAGTTCCTTGGTACCCTTTGAGCAAATGGTGAATACACAGGTAAGAGTCAGTTTTGCGAGGCAGTCATTTAGTCTTTGAGCTAAACAATGTTTCATTTATGTATTTTTGGTGTTAATTTCTTAAGTTATTAATTCTTAATTGCAAGTCTTCATTTTCCATATCTTCCAGGATTGTAGAGAATGTTTTATGGTTTGCTACTTTTTTTTTTGAGAAAAAACAAATATAAGATAGTCCAATGTTCAAATTATTATATTAGTATACATATTCTTTAACTAATGTCCTGTAAGGAAATTATTATTTTTTAAGGAAATGAATAGTTCCACTTCTGTAAAATTACTGTATTGTTTATACAGAGCTAGAAAAGACTGTTACTCTAAGTGCAAAAAACAACACATGATAAAAATGTGCATATGGACCCTAGCTAGTACATATATATATAAAATATAGTGCATATATTGACCATAGTGATCAGCACGTGAGCAGCACCAAGTTTTGGATCTCCTCTGTTAGTCGTACAGATTAAGTACTAATGTGTGCAAAAAGCCCACTGTACCCAAAATGTGCTAACTCACTGCATGGAGCGATCTTTGTATTTGCAGTAGCCTGGTTATTTCTAGGATTCTGGCAGCTGAATACATCTGTAGCTCTGATCAGACTACCAGAGATGCAGAAATCTTGGATAAACAACCAAATTTTTTTTTAATTTGCCTAAAATTTCTGAGGAAAAAGAGATCTACTAAGGGCAGGTTGTACACATGGATTATACATGGTAGTTCACCAAGTGCATTGTGTCTTTCCTTATAAGATCTGGTGCTTTGAAAGACTTTGTGGTGTTTCATGTGTTTAAGAAATTTAGTTAAATCTAAAGTGATCATCAGGCTGTAGAGAGGAAATTATCATGATAATTCTCAGAGGAAATCCTTAAGCCCTAAAAGTTGTGTTTTCCAAAAATTAATTGAAATTTTCATGATAATGTCAATCTTCTCCATTTTAACAAATTGCTGGGTGTTGAGCATTAAAACAGTTTTTATCTATTTGAAGAAGTTGATCAATTATTTGTGAATCATCTGATTATTCATAAGGATGATATAATTCATGTGTTGTAGTTATATCATTTGATAAAAATTAATACTTTTGTATTTTCAAGTAAAAATTCCTTTTCTCAGATTTCAATAACTTTGAGCTGAGCTATGCACTTCTTTCAGATAAGTTAGATTAAAAATTAAGCAAAAGGAAAATAATAGTAGTCATCTGCATTGTTGTCAAAGCAGATCCTCAATAATCAGTGCAAAAAAAATATGTGTTATGATTTAGGATGATAGGAATACCAATGACCTTGTCCACCTATCTGATTTTCTTTTCTTATTTTTCCAAATAAGTCATGTATGTTTCAAAGCTCTGAGGATGCTTAAATGATTTCTGCTAATGCAGCATCTGTCTCAACTTTTATTTAGAATGGCATAAAACTGTCTCTATATGAGAAACTGCTGACCCTGCACCTATCATTCTTATTTGTTACCATGCAATATTATGAACTAGCGTAAATTGCTATATATCAAAACTTAGATCACAAATCTGTTCCACACCGTGGAGCTATTTCCTCTTGAATCAATAGGAATTGAATATCATGGGCCAGAACTCTGTCTAGAGTAAAGCGAACTTGGTAGGATACTTGCTAGTGTTACAGGAGTCTCCAGACCTTCTCTCAGGGTACAGCTGATTTGTTTTTATACATTATTGTCTGTTTCTTCTCCAGCAGGTGAGAAGGAAGGATGTTTTTGTTTCAAAAAGCAGAGAGAATGTGAATAGAAACTCTCTACTATAATCTTAAAAGTATGCAACACCCTTATTAGCGGAATATTCCAGTAATAAGATCTTTCAAACTCACATAGTAACAGTCTCTTCTGTAGTAATTTTGACATGATCTTAGGTCAATGTCTTCATTTTCATGGTTAGGCATCTAAATTTACTTATTTAAAGAACTATTTTAAGTGCCCTGATTTTCATAGCTAGTGAAGACAATCTGTGTAGCTGCCATACACTCACAAGACAAACTGGATTTCACTGTCTACGGAAGCATTAATTGATTAGGAACATGTCTGGGGGGAATTTGGAAGTAAGTGCACAGGTCCTACATGTAGTTTGAAATGTGGTGATGTGGGTCCTGGGCCAGCTTCACTGAACACCTCTGTGATCTAGTCAGGGAATTCAGCACATGGTAAATTCCCTGCTGCTGTGATTGTAGTAATTTCAAACGCTCAGTTGCAGTTATCTTGAGATGCTCTTCACCACGATTTGTAGTATACACGTGTTGTGGACATATACGTACAAGCTGTGTACAAGCTTTAAACTAGCTGTAAATTCTCTTAGTTAAGTGCAGACTTGGTACACTTAATTGCTGGGGCTGTTTGCGGTGGCCTGAAATGGGCTCCATGGTGCCGCAGTCGTGGAACTAGAACATGTTGAGTGCAAGTTCAAGCATGGTTTACAGGCTGTGAGCAGAGCAATGACTTCATTGTAGACATTTTCTTAGTACTTAACTATTGAATTCTAATTTCATTTGCTATATGTCTAAGTACCGACTTAGGCATGACAGAGTGAAAACAGGTGGTTGCCATGTGCAACAAAATATTTAGTTATAAACAAACCAACCAGGATCCATATCCTGTAATGATATTTTCACTGCAGTTCCTGATGGTTCCTCTCTGATTTTACTTTTACCTCTTTCAAAGGAACACCTCTTCCTGTGCTTACATGTAGGTCTTGTGTTATATATTAGCATAACTGACCCAAATCACTCGGTCTTGTGTTTTTAAAAGTGAGTTTAATGTTCTGCAAAACTGATGGAGCAGGTTATACTCTATACTGAGATGAGAAATTCTGTCATGTTTAGAACTAGTGGAACTTTATGAATAATAGAAACAGAATTAGAAGCAAAGAATACAAAATAACTCATTTTGTCCTTATTCTTCCTAAAGGAGATAAAACATTTTGAGAGAAAGAGTAATCAGGATCAAGTATCATGTGAGACAAATGGATTTATAAAAATATATTTGGAGTATGAGAGAAAAAGGAAGAAGAAAAATGTTAAAAAAATGTTGCAGAATACAGAAGGTGTCTAGTGAGTACTTCTAGTTAGTCACAATGTATGTTCCATATTTTTCAAGGTAGTTAAGCCATGTGAGATTTGAGTTGCAAGTACAGCTACAGGTGAGGTCTTTCCTGGTAGTCAGATGCTCTGGAAAACTGGAGAGTAGAGAGTTAAGATGTGCAGAAAATGTGCAGAGTTTTGTTTTTATATTTTTGGTTTGTTTGTTTTTTATACTCTGACCTCTGGCAAGTTGCTTTTCCTTAAATAAGAGCAAAATAAGTAAGTTGTTGTTTACTTATCTCCCAAAATAATTGTTAAGAGAGTTTGTCAGATTACTCAGGAATTCAGATACTTCACTGATGTGTTCCTCCAAAGACTCAAGGGTGTTGGGGGTCTGCAGAGCAGAAGCCGTGCTTAGTGCAAGGATAGTTTATGATGCTAAATAGTGAAAGAAAGAGGATGAAGATTTCCTCATCTTCTTACTATGAGCTATGCTGAGTTCTGATTAATGTGATGTATTATGATGTCATTGAAGTTACAATATAAGACTTTGTGCAAAGACTGAATTAGAATTGCTCAATTCCAAAATTTTAACGTTTCTGTAAGCGCAACTTTGGAAGCTACACAGTTTTCATTACATGGGTTTGTGTAATAGTAAGTTACAAACGTGGCATGATTTTATGTGATATATGCCTGTTAATAAACTGTGAGGAAGTCCAGAATGGCTACATATCCTAACATCTGTTACTGCTTTTAGGGTTAGCCTTGTCACTCTTTTAATATTTTTGTCATTTCTTCTACTTCCTTCCTCCTTTATAATGGTATCTCTGCTGTCAAAATCTAAGTTCTCAGAGTGGGACTGAGACAGTCCAGGGTTCTGAGATAAATTGCACTAGACACTGTGGCTAGGATGCTCTAAATAGGAGAGGAGGAGTGAAGGTTGATAGTAAGTTATGAAGAAGGCATTATATTTTATCTATTTTCCCAATGCATGTGTGGGAAGCAGAGAGCTGACAAACGCTCATTGTGGATCCTTATTCAATATTCCAACCCTGATAAAGATAGAATGACCATGGCTTTACTTTATACCAGATGAATATGATCTGAAGATGGCCTGAGTACCTTAGAAGAATTCCAGCTCTTTGTTCTTCCAAACGTATCCTTCTAGTAGACGCTGATTGATGACTGTCTTCCCAGCAACTTTCCCATGCTAGTATCTCATGAGGAGAGAGTTTACAAAAATTTGACTATGCATAGCCCTTTGAGATTGATTCTCTAGATTTCTATCTATAGAAGCAAAACCAGGCAATTGCAAGAGCTTTTTGGTAGTAATCTTAATAGATAGGAGCATGAGAAAGCTGGAATTATGCCCTTGGCTACAGGAGGAAAAATAATAGTACTTTGTGCAAATATAGCTCTGTAAAAGAGCTATATTTGTAGGTATGCTTCTTGCATTAATGATCTGATCTTGCTTTTAATGTTTTTATAATTTTTTTTTGGCCTTTACCCTGACTCAGAAAAGGAGAAGTGGCTTGGCTGTCATACCCTAAATGCCAAGTGCCTGAGCCCCATGGCTAATGACTGTCCAAATCTACACTAGCTGAACATTAGCAAGGTCCCCATTGTTGCCCGTGTCTGTTTGTCTCTGTTTGTCACGCACGTTGAAACATCTGAAAAAAAATTAGCTTTACTCAATGTAACTGGGCTTAATGTGGTAAAGAAACGTTGATTTCTAGCTCTTATCTCATTTCTTATTTGTTTTTAAAAATCTAGGTGGAGTTTGATTTATGTCTACAATATTTGCATTTTAAGTACATACTGATATTTGTAATATTCTCCGTGGGTGTTTGCTGAGTACTTGCAACAGTTCCTGTAATCCACAGGATACACAGCAGTGCCGGCATTTCTTGTTTCTCTTTTGGCATGTATCTATGGTATTATGCAGTTTATATATGAGCCATAGGACTATTTCCCATATGTTTTACAGCAGAACATGTCTGAAAAAAACCTGTGATGGTGCCCTCCATTCATGTACTGAGAACTTGACACTAAGAATTTTTACTACAACAAAATAGCCTCTAATTATGAGGTCTCTTGTTGCTTGTCACTTATATGAGGACTTGCAACTTCCTTTATTTATTTTTGTGTCTTAAATCATTATGTCAGTCCTGAATTTCCCTAAATGATCTAGTAGTGGCAAGAAAATATTGATGCATTTTAATTTTGCAACAGCGAATGGATTATAATGAATGACCAGAGAACCTAGACACACTATGTAAGTGCATTAATGAAACTGATGTTTTCTAAACATTAATCCTAAGTGTTATCACTGTATATTTTCTTATCACATCATTTCTCTTTTGAAAATGCAAATTCCTCAAGGACAAGGACCATGCCTTCCTAAAGGTCTGCAACATCCAGTACCTTTTTGATAATAACATGCTAGGCTAATGATTACTGCAGACAACTTTTGGTAAGCATGAACAGCCATTGGGTTTTATTACTTTCAGGTGCCATTAAACGCTCCAACAGAGATAGAGCACATAACTAAAGCATATGTTTTCATTTCTTTTCCCTTTGTGAGGTGCATTTTAGCTGAGAGACTGTTATCCATTCTATTGTGAAATGGTATCCCAAACTGAAATGTTTGTATGCTCATGTTCACAAGTGACAGATAAAAGTTTAGTGGCTATCAGCACCTATCTAGCAACAATCAAGTATGAATTTGAATCTAAAATGAAGATGTTTAGAATTTTCATCACTAGTTATGAACATTCAAACACAGACTATGTGTATAATCGTCTGTGTAAAGAATATACAGTGTACTGGCTTCATTAAGGAATAAACGTATACTAATCATACACTGTAATTATTAGTGTTTGATCCATTCTCTTCTATAAGCAACAAACAGGGCAGAAGTCCTTGGCTAAGACAAATGTATTATCACAGTGTTGCAAATATGAAGCTGAGATTGATACTTGCTATGCAGATTTACATATATTTGAATGTTTTATTTTGCTCATTACATTTGTTTAGAATAAACCATCAGCATAGCAAAACTACCCAGGTGTGTGTGGGGCTGCCTAAACAAGCAGAGTTCCTGTTTCATAAGCATACAAAAGAAAGTTGAATGAGAAAAATGCCAGAGAGTTAGCTTTTTTTGTTATCTTCTTCCTACTGAGCTCCTCTCTGCCTGCCCAGTGTCAGCTGGGAGCTCCCTCACACATGCTCCCTGAAGGCAGCATGAAGAGGCCATTAATAATGTACTATGGGTAACTGGTAACTTTTCTCATCACCGTGATCTAGAGTCTCCTAAATTATAAAATCCTGAATGCACACCCCTGATAAAAATATCCATGCTACTAACAAAAAATTACAGTTAAATATAAAACATTTTAAAATGTCTTGTCATTTGAAGTGGATAGCAATTTCTGTGATTGTAATTAGTAGTGCACTTATTTCCTGTGTAAAAATCAAAACTGAAGATGTGTCAGCTATATATTTTCTTGGTAAAATATTCATATATCAAATTATTTTAAGTTCATAATGTGAGGTGTTGGAGGAAAATATTTTATTATTCATCTGTATGTTTTACACTTATTCACATGTCATAGATCAGATGTTACCTGTAAATATTACAAACAAATGTACTTTGGGAACTTTTCTCTAGGTATATAATCCTTCATAGAAAAATGAAAGTAACAAGTAGGTATGTGTGTCAGAGAACAGAGAGAAGGAAATATGTTCAGTAATCATTTATAGGTAAATCTTGATACTTGTAAAGGGTATTTGTAAATCTCTGTTTATGGCAGCTGTGATAAGGTGTAAATGTTTCAACTCAGAAAGAAAAGAAGAGGAAATAAACTTAAAAAAAGGCAGAGAGAAAAATACTGCTGACGGTTTAAACAAATTGTTTGGCTGGAGTAACTGATAGTAATTTATATAGGATTTAGATCACTACAGAAGAAAACTTTTGCCCTTGCCAAGCATTTACTCATAGGGAAGGATGCACTTCGACTGGTCTTTGGATTCCCTGGAGGATTTATGCAAAGAAGACAGTAACCTCTGATTCAGTGGATTTTTTCTTTAAATGTAAATCCATAGCAAATATTTTCACTTGTATTGACTGTTGCTTATTTCCTTTCTGGTGATTATAGCCACTGGAAATAGCACATTCCGTTTTTTTTCAATTCTTATTCCTTAGTGAGATTTGCATGTAAGTTAACAGCAAAATAGGCTTTTTGTTCCTATTCATTTTTTTTCTTTTGGAAAGCTTAGAAGTGTTCTGGTTTTGCATTTAAAAGCTGCTGTGTATTTCACTGAGATTTTATATATTGGTGTTTTAGCTCAGATGTTCATCTCAAAGATATACAGTGACAAGATGTTGAAAAAGTGGTCAGCTTACTGCTTGGTTCCTGGACATAATGCTAAATCTTTATGGTTTAGTGAAAATGAAACCAGAAAACAATATGATATGATCCATGTAACGTACGTGATAGTTTTTCTTTAAAAAACCTCTTTTAAAACAATGTTCTATGCTTGCATGAATTTTTGGTTATATGTAAAATTTAAAATAGTCACATATATGATCATTATCTGCATTCTATTCAGGCATATATTCATGAAATATTTTCAGTATATATGCATATCTGTGGTGACTGAAAGAGCATTTGTCCAAGTCTCAGGGTATCTGACAATAGTGTTGCGCAGAAATTATAGAAATTACATCGACATGTGTTTTCTCATTTTGATTTGCCATTTTTCTACTCGCCTGTAAGGCCTGACGTGTGTTCATGTGTATCTGTATGTGTGTGTTTGCATGTGTAAATGAATTATCTTACACATACTCTCATAAAAATTAATTAAAATGAATGGCACCTGTGAAGATGAGTTTCAGAGAATGTTTATAGCTGGTACAGATGGTTTCATGATTAGCTGTTTCAGCTTATATTTTGGATGATGTTTTTCTCAAATGTCAGTGAGAATTTTGATTGAAAAAGGTCAATTTTTTCAGACCAGAAATGTTTTGTTTGTTTGTTTTTCAAGACTTGGGTTTGAATCTTAATCTTAAGATTGATATGAGTTTTTTTCCAGATGTTTCAGGTAAAAAAAAAAATGGATGGCTATTCCAAGAATTTTTAAGGAAAAAAAATTTGTTGTTCATGGTATATTTGATGCTTGGTCAGAAACATTTGTAAACAGGAAAATATTATCTCAAGCGTAAGTCATGTGTGAAAGCATTTTATATATGTGTGTGTGTATAAGTGTGTTCTTTACATATATATAGCCATACACATATATGTATAAGAATTCAGGAAACTGGAATACCTAGGAGAGTTACATGCACTAGCATGTGGGAACTGTAACATGCTAGCACATGCTGTGCTCTTTTAAGCTCTTATGTGCTCTTTTAAGATAAGTAGCACTTTTATCTTAAAGTAGCGCTCACCCTGTGAAGAGAAAGTTCTATCAAATTATATGATGTACTCTAGTACAGATACTTGAGTGTAACACTGCTCTGCTTAACTTGAAGACTGAATATAATCGCTAGTTTTGAGAAGTGGAATTTGGCAGATTTACACGATGGAGGAACTTTTAGGTTCAGCTTTTCCTTCCTGGTGCCCTTTCTTTTAACCCCTTCTTTAAATTCCCCAGAAGTTGAATCTTATTAAGATTAGAGATAGAAATGTCTAAAGGATGGAAGACTAATAAGGAGAGATGGCAGTTATTACCCAGACTGTAAGGATTCTTGCTTTTCTCTCCAGGAATCCCTCCCACTGATCAACACAGCGAAAAATGGGCATAGCTCTACCAAGGAGCCTTTATTAGAGCTGCCTAGAGCAGACATTTTCTTCATCTGTCTCTGCTTCCCTATATACATGCTTGCTTTCCTGGAAATGCCGTTGCACTATGATGCCCACTTTATGATCCACATAGCCCTAGATTTTTTCTAAAGAATTATGGCCGTTTTTTCTTCAACTTTGTGAACCACCTTGTACTTACCTGCACTAATTTGTATACCTTTTTTTTTTTCCAGTTTGTCAAAGCGTTTTTGAATTCCGATCCAACTATTTTCCTTACTTGCAGTTGCTTACAGCTGGATAAAATCTACAAATGTAATAAGAATATCCTTTACTCTGTCAAGTTTATTAATGAAAATTTAAATAGTTATGTACCTGTGATAAATATCCTGTTTAACCTTGAACCAAAGGAAAATACTCTTAAAGTATGACTTTTACAAGTTTTTTTTTTTTCAACAGTATTATGATAACCTCTGCTGCTGCTGCTTCTCTCTCTCATTCACAATTTCCTAACTGCTTAAATGGTAAAGTAACTTTAGAATATTTTTATGCATTTTTAGCTTCTTCTGATGTGATTTGCCAGTTTAACACAAAAAAGTCACTTTACCAAAGTCACTTTACCAAAGACTGGTCCGTAGGTAGTTCCCCAAGACATTACTATGAGATTATTTTTTTCTCACATGACTAGTGATTACATTTCTTCCTAATAAAATAATTAAGTCTTAGCATTCGGATTGTAACAAATTGAATATCCCTTTAATAAGAGAATTATTTACATTTGAAAGAAGACTCTCTTCTCCGGTGGAGTTGACGTGCGTCATGGGTTTCAGAGCTTCATGTTGAGTGAATAGTTACCGGTTGATGTAATGAAAGTATTCTCTTTTTATCACGGTTTCATGCTTAAAGAGGGTGATTAATAAAATCCACAGAGCAGAATTAGTACAAGTGCAAATGAGCTTTTGAGAACATTTTCAGTTTCCTATCCTTAATTACAGTGTAATTCTGGACTGGTTTTCATAGGTAGCTATAGTAACATAAATTTTGTGGGTTTTTTGTAATTCTATGTAAAGTTCAGTGCTATATCAATATCCAGTTTATTTCATCTAATTAAGGATGAAATAAAACAGTTTGATATATTAGAAGTATAAAACAAAAGTGTTTTCCTTTATATTACCACATAGATAACTGTTTTAACCAAAGTTTTCAAAAACTGAATGATTAGCAGTGATCTTCTTATGTAGATGATGAATAATTTTGCCTGCCTGGTTCATTTTGGCGTGAATGCATGTCTAGAAAAGAAGATGGGACATGCATTGCATTTGACTAGGAGTCAAATACTTGAAGGCCATTTTTGAAAGGTTTCTGTTGTCTTCTCTGTTGCAGCTATTTGTGCCATCATTTTGTCATGTATGAGAAAAAGTAGACTCTGCTTTCTAGACTAGGCCTTCCTAATTATTTGTTCCTTCTTCCTCACGGTGCCCCTACTCTCCTTTGGGAGACAACACTGTAAAAGTTCTCAGTTTTAAACTACTGTCATATTTGTCATGATTGCCAAGGATAAGAAATTATCTTTGAAAAGGACACAAACTTTATTTAGACAAGTCAAAACCTTTTTATTGCAGCTTGACTTAGTAATCTAAAAGTCCATGTTTGAACTTACTATAAATACCTTCTTACAGTTATCCTTAATATATCAGTTTCTAGTTTTACAGATTTTAGCAAGAGGTCTTAATGCTGTCATTTATTCCTGCTCTCGGTTGCATGTTCAATTTTGATGCCCTCAAAGGGTTGGGAATTCTTGCTATGAATCTGACCAATATGTTGCACTTCTTCTGGGGATATTTAAGAAACTACTTATACTGCAAATGAATAAATCACTAAGGAATAGTGAATACCACATGATGCCTATTGTTTCACATACAGATACTTCTGAGGCCAGCATTTACTTTGGGGAACTCTCTGTAATGGATCTCTTTTTTAAAAACTATAGGCAAAGAACTGTAATTTTCCTTCTTAATGATGCTACGTAGGAATAATCCTTTTGTGTTATGGCATTATTAACACAGCAGAAGTGATGGTTTTGCAGATTTGAAAATCTGGTCTAGCTTCTTGACTGACAAGGACTGCTTTCTGCTTTTCTTATGTTTTCTCTTTTAGTTTATAAATTAGACACACTGTATTACCTTTCCAAAACCAAATATCTTTTTTTTTAAGTTCCAGGAAGTTGAAAGCACTGTAGTTCTCTGTAACCTAATATATAAAAATTCAAATAGTCTATTTCAATAACACAGACTTTTAAATTTTCTTCTTTCTCACAAAAGAGAAAATCGTTGCATTTAGCGTTGAGCTAACTATCATAAACTAACATATGTCCAAATCTAAATGTTACTTTGCTGCCCAATTCCTTGTTTCTTCAGCCAAACAGAACATCTTGGATTTGTTTGGATTGTATCAGTTTAGTACGACTTCCAGGGTTTTTTTTGTTTTGTTTTTAGTTTAACGTATATGCATTCTTACATATCTGAAACCCACAATTCCTCTTCATGAGATGTAAGTATTAGTGACCATCTTTCAGCAATAATTTTTTCACAAATTTGTTTATATCAGAGCATTATTTATATTGGATTAATTATATGATATCAAATGATATTCAGAAAAATCAAATGAGTGAAGTAATCAAAATTGATTTTAATTTTTCACTAGTGATTAGTTACAATTTTGAATTCATGTTTTTGCATGGACTTGTTTCCAAGTATTATTTTCCTGCCCCATCTTTTATTCACAAATAGATGATTTTTGTTTAACTTTTGTTAGGTACTAACTAACACATTATCATTTTCTAAGCTTATTCATCTCTATTCAGGCTCTAGTAAGTGAACAAAAACAGCTACTTAGACATAATTATGTTTTTTGAAAATGGGCACTAATTATAAAAATCTAATTGAAAATAATCTCCTACATCTTACTGCATAGTAGATAAGCTTTGTAGTATAGTATGTATTCATTTAAAAATACCAGTTAGAGATTTGCAAAAAGTAATTAAAATGAGAAGGATCATCATATTTCAAGTTATAGGTTACGCCTGGGGTAGACTGGTAAATCCCTCATTCCAAGTTGTTTTCCCTAAGCTCTTAGATGTTTTGCTTGAATTACGGTGATTGGTCTTATTTTCATGAAACTATTATTGCATAAAAAGCAAACAAGTCTTCTGAAAAAGGCCTGAATCATATTATACTTCTACTTCTGTGTTTATTTAAATGTCATAGAATCAATTTCATTTTAGAAGTCCTGTTGGCTATGTCTTCACTCCCACGAAGACTTGCAACCATGTATAAGTAGGTAGCTTGTCCTATTCACTTTGATAATTTTTTAGTGTTCCCCTAATTCAGACTAATCCTGAGTCTTTGGGATATGTTATTTAAAATTAAGTTTTCTCATGTCTCCTTTCAGTCTTTAAACTGCAGACACCTTTGGCATGTTCTGCCTGTCACTTAGCTAGATGGAACTCAAAGTAGTTGAAGTTGCAGTGCCGCATAGAAATATTGTATCCTACAAGGCAGGTGAACTATAAAGCAGGTTAGAACAAATGAAAAATAACCTTTTGGTCAAACTATAGAAATTAATTTAGTAGAACTGGATCTTGCATTTAATTACTTTGAAATAAAGTCTAGAAGAACAACTGCTCCACTTATTTGTTACATACACCCTTTTCTGTTATTCAGCTTTGGATATGTATTCTAATTATTACCTGGATACTTTAGGGATAAGCTCATCAGCATCAGCAAAATTCTTCGAAGTTCAGTTCTTCAGGGGAGTGTTTTTAAGTACATGATGATTTTAGACTATTATAATAGGAAATAGTATGCACATTTTCATGCACACAAGGAAACCTATTGTAACTGATAGCTTGTATGTTTTCCAGCTACCTAAGCTAAGAAAGATATCTTCTCCTAAAGTCTCATTTTGCTTATATTTTCAGAATACTCTGGCCTTTACAGCACTATCAGTGACGCTCTTCATGCGTTCTTAGGGAATTTAGGATGTTGACTGATATAGATTTTATAATCTCAGACCAGACACCAAGAAATATTTAGTCTACAGGGTAATCCAGAATTTAATAATAAGCATCATGTAATAGCTCTGATGTAATACGAGACTTTTCCATTGTTTCTATGTACACAAGAGTAACTTTTTCCTTTCTATTCTGTTCTTCAGTGGACTGAGAGTTTTGGTTTAGATTTTTTTTTTTTATTTACATGGAAGAAGAAATAAAATAAAATTCGTGGTCACGTTTGCAAGGTAAAGTAGCCTAACTGCAAGAAAGCATGACAACATGGATCTAGCCATTCTGATTTTTTTGAACATGTTGCTATTGTCTTTGCTTTCTGAGGATGTTTGTGAACATTCCCATTCATGATGTTTCTGAAGTAGTGATACTCGCACAACTGCAGGTAGAACTGAGGTTTTAGTGGTTTATTTATTTTTATTTCACTCAGTTTGTACAATTTACTAATATGAGTATAATTTCTATTCCAGTTCTTATTCACTGACAGGCATCAAGGTATTTATTAGAATTCCTAACATTTAAAAAATATGACAGAATTAAAACCAACCAACCAACACTTCATATGAAAAATCATAATGAAAGACTTCCTGTAAAGGGTAAAACCTTAATAAACCTTGATTGCTGGCTGCATTTATTATTCAAATCCACTATATATTTTGAGAATGAGTGGCTTGGATGGCATAACAGTCTTTTCCTGCCATTTCTGGAGTTGAAATCCTCGTGTTAGAGCAGCACAAATGTTACTGCTAAAGCCTCCAAACTGGACCCAGAAGTTATTACTGTTCATTCCAATGTCTCTCCAGCTATTCAATTGATCATACAGACAAAAGCATTTGAAAAAGTTGTTCTGCTGACAGAATTTTGCTGTCAATATTTCATCATTTCTGGAAAAGCATCTTGGGTGCTTTACTGTTCTTTTATTAACGGTCTGTTTTTAACTCTTGCAGGTTGAAGGTGCTTCATCTTTATGGCTGCTGCTTTAGTCCTAATACAAAGTATACTGAAGAAATAATAATAAAAAAAACATGAAATCTTTCACGACCTCTCCATCCCAACTGTTGACACTGCAGTTGAACAGCTTCCCTGTATGTTTCATAGGAGGTATAACTTGTGATATAAGCTTTGGGCAAGAGCAGGAAATCCCACTCTAGTCATAAAAGGTACGAACAGGAGCATGATTGGAGAAGGGAAAGAAGATATAGGGGAATGGAAAGAAACCTGAGTGTTGAAGACCTCACGTAGTCACTGCACGCTGCAGGCCACCCCTCAGCAGCCCCTTAAGCCATCTGCACCCACTGTGTGTCCTGCCCGCAAGGCTGTGGGAGAGGGAGGTTCATAAACAGATACAGGTGGGAGTGGAAGAGGGCCCATCGGGACGCTAGTGCTTTGGCGTATATGGTGCCTGTAATGGCAGTAAAGTATGTGTCATTAAGCGGAGAAACTGTATGTTTTATTAATTAGCTGTCATGGTGCCAGGACAAGTATGACACCGGTGCATAATACTGACCGTTTTCAAAGGTGAGTTTTGTAGGATTAGCTGGTTCTGTGTTTTCAGCCAGAAAAAGTTTTCAAACTAGTTTGGTACAATAAGTTAAAACATTGAAAATGGATATTTTCGTAGCTGTAGCCTTGGTATCTTGCTTCAAAATAAAAGTTTTCCCCTGTACTGGATAGAAATTACTAAATTGCAGAAGCTGTGCTTTGCTTTTGAGTGTTTAGTTCAGAGATGGATTTGAAGTGACATATCTCACAGCTAATAGTCTCAAAATTTCAGAAGAAAGTCTTGCCTTGCCATTCCTTGCTGGAATCTTGCCCTCACTGCCCAGTCTTAGGTCTGATCAAAAATAATCTTGTTATCTCTGTGCTGGTGCCATCACCATATTTCATCCTAACGCCCAAAATTTATGTGACAAACTTCTATAACCAAGGAAATAAGGAGGATACCAAAGACTTCTTTCATGACATCCATCGAATTCACAAAGCATTCCTTGCATTCAAAAGCAGAAGTCTGCCTGGCTGATTGGCAAATATTGCAAATCTTTTACATCACCTGATTTAAGACTTAAGTGATTTCCATTTGTTTTCGCCACCGTGTATTACTTACTTGTATCATATATGTAGATATCAAATATGTTTAAGAAAACAAGGATGCAGACCTTTGCAAGAGTGTAAAAGCTCAAGGATTATTTGGAAAGTTTGGGAGATGATGATGTTAAATCTAGTGAAAAATGATGGGGCATTATGTGAAAAGCATATGTCCACACTGGCAATCCAAGGCAGTCTACCACCAAAAGCGTGCACAAGAGTGAATAAGACCAGAAAACAGACAAACGTCACCCGTATGCTTGCAGTCACAAAGGCAAACAAGTAGGTGAGCACATTCATTTGAGCAGGAACTCCCTGTCTGTGACACATTCAGCCTTGATAAGACTGCTGCTATTCAACTCAGGAGGGGGAAGAAGCTGAAAGCCACATGTCCAGACATTAACAGGGAACTGGAGGGCACAAGCAAGATAATTTTGTTTCTTTTGATAGCTGAACAAATTTAGCCCTATAAGAGTTTTATTTGGTTGGTCACACTTGCAGGCAAGCAAACATGGAACAGGAAAACCTTTATGTTAAATTAACTCTTGTTTTACTGAAAAACATTAGATTTTGCTGGAATCTGAGAAATTAAGAATAATACACTTTTCTACTCTAGTAGTTTTGTAATTGTGTAACAGAAATGTAGTTAGAATATCCTATATTAAAGGTTTTCAGTCATGTTTTAAGCTAAAATTCACATCTGGAATTATTTATTAGGTTTATTTGAAGTGTAAGGACAATTTTATTGAACATAGATTTCTGGCTTTTTTTATTATTATTTTTTGGTTGAGTTTGTATGTGTTTGACAAAATAGCGATCCACAGTTTGACTATAATTTTATTTGAGGGCACTACATACCTCCTAGGCACAGCAGTTTATAGTGCTCATTTACAGTACACGATTTATTGCAATGAGAGGTCAGGGGGACTCCTTTGGCCTTGAAGAATGACGAACTCAGCCCTGGGATATACTTCAGTCAATAAGGAAACGGGGTTTGTTAGCAGATGGGTTTGTATTCCGTTTAACCCCATCACAGCTAAGACAAACCGTAAGCACTCCGCGTTCTGCAGAGCCTGCGGGCAAGCCATAAACGGGAGTGCGGGAGACTGCAAAAATACCCCAAAACAAACAGAAACTTGTTAAGAAAGCACGGGCTCCCATGAAATCTGACTTCCAGAAGACCGAAAATCCCGACTCCCGCCCAGACAGAGGCCACTCTGCCCTCCCGCCCCCGCGGCGCGCCGGGAGCCGCTCCTCGCCGCCGCTTTAAGGCCGCGCTTAACCAACTGCCTCCGGCCGCGGCACCTGCGGGTCCCGCCTCCCGCCCCGCCGCTCCCGGGGCGGAGCGGGGCCCAGTGCGGCGCGTCCCGTCCCCGGTCGTGTCCCGTCCCGTCCCGTCCCGTCCCGCCGAGCAGCGCCGGCCGCGGGCAGGGCCCATGGAGGCGGCGGACGAGCTGTCCCGCCTGCGCGCGCTCTTCGTGGCCTGCGACGCGAGCGGCTCGGGCCGCATCGAGCGCGAGGACTTCGCGGCGCTGTGCGCCG
>VWPW01012814.1:97911-317911 GCA_013389825.1 Crypturellus undulatus
AGCGTGACCCGTGCGGGCAGCGGCGCAGGTGCCGCCGGGCCCCCCGCAGCGCGCGCGGGGCGTCCCGCGCCTTCCCGCCTCGTTGTCCCGCTGAGCGAGGGCGCTTCGCCGCGGCTTGGCCTTAAGCGGTAACTTGGGGTTACGCTTGGGGTTTCGGTGGCTCTCGCACTGAGGCGTTTAGTAAAGCCCGTGGGGCTCTCCGACCTCGCGGTCGTCAAACCTCAGGTGCAGCATGAAGTGAAGAAAAACCGATGGCGGGTGGTTTGGGAGTAAAAGTTAAAGTAAGTTAAGGCTGGTTAGTAGGCAGCTGTCGCTGTTCTGCACGGGTTCGTTTTGGTGATGCCCCATGGCTGTGCTTGAGACTTGAGCCACTCTTAAGTTCATACGAAACTGTTGGTCCTGAGGCGTGCGGAGTAACTCCGTTTGATTAAGGAATTGTGAATTAAACTGGAAAACAAGCAGCATGCAGTAAAGAACTTGGAAGGAAGCTAAGAGACAAGTTAAAGAATTGATCGTAATGAAGTAGGTTCCTAAATGTATACAAGAGGCTATGAAAGACTGCAGTGGGTTCTGACTGAGAGTTATATATAAGCTGATAAAAAGCATATCCCTATTTTTTTTTCAGTCAAATCTAATGTAAACTTTGTTGCTTTATTAGGAGCATATGTTAAATCCTTTGCAAGTGTGTAACATCCAGTTCATCCTTAAAATCCATAGCTAATCCAGTGATATATCTCTAGCCACAGTTATAAATGTATTCTGATCTTTAGATGAAAAATTTCTTCAAGGAAATTTTCAGTTAGATGAAATAACTTCTTTTAGGTGAATTAGATGGTTCTTTTTCCCTTTTGACTTGAGACATTCGTTAGTCCTGTCGCAAATTTCACAGCAAAACGTCATCTTGGTTTTTCTTACCTACTTTGATACCTTTTCCTTACTATTCCTTCCACCCTTTCTATAAAGAAGGGAAGGGAAAGCCTCTTTTCTGAAAGCTTGCGGAAGCAATTCATAACTTTGTCTGAAGTCAGTGAGAAGAAGGAAGCAATATGACTCAGGAGCAGTGATGGCTTGTGAAAGCATCTGTGCCTTTGGCAGCAAGCCTATCTCCATTACCGGCTGCTAGGTTTGAATACCGACCCATTGTTTGTTTGAGAGAGAATGGGAATACCACTATCTGGTTTGAGTGTACAGACACTTAATTACATTTCACTGTGATTCTTATGCATACAATTGCAGGCCCGCAGAACTAGATGCTGATAATTAAATACATGCTTAAAACGTAAGCAGGTACTTGATGTAAACGGTTCCTATTCAATTTTAGCTTTATAAGTAACCGTGCACATCCTTCATAGCTGGCTGTATTTAAGTGTGTACCAACGTCACTTGAAGAACACTGTGCCCTTTGTTTTGCTGGTTCTTTCCTGTCCTGAAGCACTGGAATCAGAGCTTTGTTACAGCTCAACCTCTTTTCATTTGGGGCCTAATCTCATCTTCATTTAACACATATGTAACTTTTTTTTTCATATGAGTAGTCCCATGGAAGTTATTGGGACAACTTGCGTGAATAAGTAAAGAATATGTTGAAGTTGTTTTTGGCCTGGGGCTATTGGGGTTTTTAATCAAGAGAATATAATAAAGCCAAACAAAATAGATTTCTTGGAAGATTTTTATCTTTTATTTATATACTTTTTGGTTGTTTATTAGTGCACAACATTTTTCTTCTTTTTTCTTTTATTTTTATTATATTTGGAAAAAGTCTTAGAATATGTTTGCATCTTCAGTGCTATAAAGCAGGTTACAGACAATGTAGTTTATTATTCTGTATATTTTTGCTACAAACAACACTGTCATTGAAAACCATGGCAAGAGTAGTCACAGGAAGGGAGTTCTCAAACCCAGATTAATGGAGTTAGTTGATCATATTTCTGGACTTGCGGGACATAGGAATTTTGGGATTCAGTCCTTCAAGATGTTGTGTGGTCTGACCCCAGTCCCGGAAAAACATTGGCTTATCTGCTTTGGTGATACTTTTGTTTATGCGGAGAGAAACAAGTTATAGGATATTGAACTAGTGAGATAAAAAAGGAATAAAGTCAGTTAAACAGCTGTGGTCTGTGTTACTCCTAAATTTTATCAGTGCCGTGGAAATCAGAGATTTTTTTTTTTATTGATACCAATACACAGTTCAATCCCTTTTCTGTGAATGAGCTTTTTAAAAACACAGGTTAACCTTTTTAGTTGGGCCCAAAAACTGGTAACAAAGATCAATACCTGGTAAGTCTGCTATTAGTGTACTGGAGCTGTGGTTGTATCCTTGGTTGTTGAAAGACGGAGCAGTACGAAGAAGTTTTTTCTGCTTCTTAGGTTTCTTCCTTGACTGAACAGATTTTCAGGGCTGTATTTCAGTTGTATTCCTTGGTAGTCTCCATGAGTCAAAGTATTGTTTGTCTTAGTCTTTACACATACTCAGTGGGCAATTGTGCCCTTAGCACAAAGAAGTGGAGTCTTTTCCAGGCTAGTGACCTAGTATAATGTGTGAAATCGGATTTTAGTGGAATTGCATGAGGCTGTTTTTTTATGGCATTCACAACATTTAAAATGCAGCTACTCCTTCTTTCTTTTTACATTCAGTCAAGTGTAATGAGTAATTAAACACAAAAGACTGCAATGACTTTAGTTTGTTTATAGCAAGTTGCCAAGTGGAGTATAGTTGTGTGAGCCACAGAAGATCACTTTTATTGACAATTTAGGCATGTCCATGTCCATTTGCTTATGTTTCTAAAAAGCACATGTTGGCAGGGATGGTTGTAGATAAAAGTTAAGAAACTTACCTTCTTGATGCTCCAGGTAACGAGCTTTTCCTTTGCTTTGCTTGCACACTACAAGTGTTTTGCCTTGTACTGCTATAAGATATTCAGTGGTAATTCTCATCTCTGTTTGGATATCAGTGGTAAGATGCAAAGGTTCCTTCACAGGCATATGCTCCTTTTAGCTGGTGTGAGAAACTTCTGATGGAAATACTTCTTCAAAGTGAGCAAAAAATGATTCAGCATCCCCTGACACTCCTAGAGAGAACCTATACTTGTGAATTCTATGACAATTATTTTTGTTTGTAAATAATCAGCAAAAACTTACCAGAAAAAAAAACAAACAGTTTTTAACCATGATGATCTTAGATCAGAAATATTAAAGATATGGAAATCTGTATATTGTGTGTGTACTTCTATATTTTTTTGATTGTTCTGAGAGTAAACTGAATTCCAGCAAGCCATACCAGGCAATTTATGTGTTATATTTGGTATACTGGATAGCCTGATTGAAAAATGAACTAAATTAATTTGAGCAATAGATGGATACAAAGGAGTTTATACCTCTGTTTTGAATTATTTCCTTTTGTTTTTGGAAGTCCTCATATTTGTTTTTTTTCTTTTCCTCTGTTTTTTTTAATCTTGTGGACTGCTTTACTTATGTGCCTTGGACTTCTTTGGACCAAGTTGACTGTTGATCCAGTTCTCATTTCAGTGCTTCTACTGTAGTAGTGAGACCTTGTTCTTTGTGCAATTCCAAAGTATCCTGATACAATGTGATTAATAGATCACTCCCAATTTTCTCACTTGGAACTATGTACAAAATACAGATCTGTTGGACGTGTGATAAAGGGAGAAGAGAGCATTGTTTTAATATTATCTGCTTAAACAGTGAAGAGAGGGTTGCTTGTGGGACGTACTGCTGTGCTCCATAAAAGGAGAGGAGCTCTGTATCAAGGAAAAAAAAGTCCAAAACACATTGTACATTTGCTGTCACATTCCAGAATGGATTTTTGCATGAAGAGTCAATACTGAGCACGGCATAACGTCTCTCAGCAATTTGTGTTGGCATCCAGGGAATTATGTATCATAGAATCATAGAATCATAGAATGCTTAAGGTTGGAAGGGACCTCTAGAGGTCATCTAGTCCAACCCCCCCTGCACACGCAGGGCCAATCATGTTACCAACATTGGAGAGGTTGTTTCATGATCATGTTTTATAGCAATATCTTCTGAACTCTCCTTTTCTACACACTGTCTCCTTCCTGTCTTTCAGTCTCTTTCACTCCTGCCTTGCTGCCTGCTTTTATTTATGTTTCTGTCTTTGGAAGGTAAGCTGTATTTATTCCTTCGAAATATTTATAATTCCTTGCTTGAGCATCAGCTGCCAATTGTAAGATTGTTAGAATTTTGTGCTCTTATTTCAAAGTGGGCCTATCAAGGCAGATGCAGAAAAAGAAAACACAATATTAAAAAGTACTGTGTTTCAGGTTGGAAAGTGTCTTGAATTTTTTACTATGCTAATATTTCATATAATTTGTTTTCATTCAAGGCATTTAATTTAGAATAAGCTGTTGCTGTGGTGAAAGTAGTTCCTTTCCAATCTTGAAACAGCTCTGGTGGATCTTTTGTGGTAAATAATAAGATGGCTTATCTAGATTGTCTGCTTTTCTGAACTGAATTCCTTTCTGTCTTGGTACAAGTTGTAATTGTCTTCCAGTGTAAGGAACATTACCAGATATGTAGTGCTTTCTTGCTGTCTTTTTCTGGCTCTGGTATCCTAAAAATAGTAATGGGGTGCTATGAAAGGACCCCATTACTATTTTTAGGATACCAGATAGTAAACTACCCAGATAATATAGTGGTGATTTGGCTTTACTTTTACCTGCACTTACAAAAATTAAAGCTTTTTTTTTTTGCCTTTTTTTTTTTTGCCTTTTTTTTTTTTTTTTCCCGTGTTTGAAAGATTTCTGGGTCAACAATATGAAGAGAAAGGTGTGTGGACCTTAAGTCTACCTGTGAAAATATGAATGAGAAAGAAGATAAAAGTGAGGATAGTAGAGGACAGAGAATTGGCAAGACATGATAATGAGAAAGATAGGGTTATACTACTTAAGTTCCACTTGAAGTTTAAGTAAAAGTAGCCTTGTTGGGGAACATCTTGGTACAGTTTTCTTGGCCCTTGATATAACTCTAGCGCAGCTTGGAGCTACAACTGAAAAAGGAAAAAGCATACTATATTTGCTGTACCGCCTCTCTTCCTCCTTATACAAATGTCCACTTTCCATTCTTACCTCAGGGTGGTGAGAACAGGGTCTGCCAGGTTGTTAGTGTTCCGTGTTATCTTTATATGCCATGGGAAAGAAAGCGGCAGCAGTTTATCATCCTCCCCATTTGTACATGGAAGATCTTGGCATACTTGGCACACTTAGCCATGTGAGCCATATCTTTACTCTTTGGCATTTAATGCATTATATTTTGACACAAATTATATGAAAAATACTCTTCCATTTCAGCAAGTGTGTCTACCAAGAATAATGAATTTGCATTTTAACTTTCTTGATTCTGGCTTCTGTATGGGGAGTGGCCCTGCCAGTTCTGTCATTTGCAGGGTCATCATTCCTTCATCTTCACATCTCAACTCTTTACCCTTTTGCCTTATATCCTCTGGAAGAGCAGAAGTTTTTGTTTTCATTGAGGACACAGATTTTTTTTTTTTTTTTTTTTTTAAGCAGAATGCGTAATTCTGATCTATTCATGTAAATTTGGTTAGGTGATTATCTAGGCCTTGGTTAGGTGATTATCTAGGCCTTGAACTATCACAGAGATACAACTTGTGATGAGCTCTGGAGTATGCAATAGGAATTCTTTAAAAGTGTGTAGGAGCCCTCTCAGTGGCTCCGATGTGTTAGGGAACAAAGCTCTGTGGACCGCATGCTGCCCTGACCTTTGTAGACGGGCAGCAGCGCTGATGTCCGAAAGCTGATGGGTGGGAGAACACAGGTGACTGCAGCTTGGCGGGGCTCTGCTGGTAGCATCGCAGCCGCCTCCGGCGTGCCAGCAGTGAGTGGGAGCAGCAGCCAGATGGTGAGATTCGCAGGTCTCTCCAGGCTGAGTGAGCTTTCATATCATCGTTTTGATGCTCTGCCCTCTCCAGAGTGGTCTGAGTACAGAGTCCCTCAAAACCTGCCAATGACTTGTAGGTTTGTAACAATCTGAAGAAGACTCAAGTAAATAGAAGCAAAATAAACTTTGGCTGAAACACTGAATCTTTACTATGTAAGGAAAAGTAGTAGTATAATATCACTGAAAAATGCCTGATTTTTCCCCCCCTTTTTTTTTCCACTAGTTTTGCCTCAGTTTTGGTGGAAAGTTAAACTGTAAGTTTAACTCTTAACAGCTCTTTGGATTGGACTAAGGTTCTGTGTGGCGTAGCGTCCTGTCTCTGGCAATTGCATGGGGCATATGTTCAACTGAGCAAAATTGGAGTGCTGCTTCTCTCATCAATTCCCTTGACACCCTCTGAGCTGTGTTCAGAGTGTAGTATGTACTAGGAGTCACCTGGACTGTTAGCTGACCTGCCACCAAAGCAATAGTATAAACCAAATCATACCAAATGAAACTATAAATTGATGAGAATTGGCATATCTCTGTTGGTTTGTAGGAAATTACACCACTTAATGTCATCTGACCTTCTGATACCTTTATTTAATTCCTGTTTCTCTTTCCCTGCTCCTCCTATATCCTGCCTTGATATTTTAATTAGATCAGAGATTATATTGCTAGGATAGTTTTATTTACTTTCTGTGGTTCTCTGGACAGCTCTCTGAAACCAAATGAATATAGTAACTTTGCTTATATGAAACTCTTATATGAAGCTATTAATATTGACCAATTGTAACTACCAAATAATATTTTTATGAAATGTACCTTTTCTTTAAACAAAAATAAGCTTAGCATAATATTGAATTGTATTGTTGTCTACCGTTTAAAAGCTGTGTTTTCAGGAAGACCATTCAAACAAATAAGCAAACCTTTATGACTCTGATGCTTTGAAGCCCTTCATAGAATGGACTTCAGCTGTTTAAAGTCAGGCTATAGCATTTTGATTCAGGGAAGTCTCTTGCCTATACTTTGGCTGAATAACCTTTTTGATGAGATAAAACATCTCGTCACAGTAAGAACAACGTGTGTCCAGAATACTGTACTGGTTCTGGTCTCTAGTATGCTGTGCCCCTACTTTTTGGGAACAGCAGCAAAAAGGCATGTGGTAAATAGTTTTAGGTAGAACCAGAAAGTCTGCAATGAGAGTTTCTTTCATGTCACATCAAATAAAAATGTTCTGTGCATTAGTATCTTGTAGCAGTGGAAGTGTGGAACTTAATGGAGCGTGGCTAAATCTATTTAAAAGGAATTTCCTAATTTCAAGGAAATTTAGTTTAATGTGCAAATTTGGGCACTTCTTACAAATTTGTTTGAAAGGGAAGTAAGAACCTTTTAGTTGCCTCTTTTATCTAGTGAAAATTCAGTTTTCAGCGGTCAGCTCAGTGAAATCTATTTGCAAAATTTTCCTAGGCAGGTAATTTTGAATAACTAATGAATTTGCTAATAGAAGCACCATATATCCAAGGAAATCTAGACACAAACAAGTCAGGCAATATTTGTTACAGCTGATGTGTCCTTTTGAAGTAGTGTCACCTAGTGTTTACTAAAGCATGTGTAGAAAACAGAAGTGACTTAAAATATGGAAGGAGACGGTTCAGAATTATTTTGCTCATAGTAATCTAGTATCTACAGCATATTAATAAACAGTAGCTTTAGCTGCATGTGTCTAAAATCATGTGAATCTATAAAACATAGCACAGTGTGCTTGCTGCTAATTCATTGAAGATTTTTGGAGTGATTAGAACAGAGGCAGTCTTCTCAGTTTATATGTGTACATTGCTGCTTAGCAAAAGCATAAGTGACTTAGTAAAAGCCTTTCAGGCTCTTTCCAGGATAGTTGTGATTTTATGAGTATTGTTTTACTTCTTAAACCTGACTAGTGCTCTATAAAACTAGGTCACTGAGTCACTTGAATTGCTAGGCTAAGGAGGAAAAATTAAAATAAAGAATTTTTTTTTCATCTCAGAGCCAGAATAAATTCTCACAGTAACTATTCCGTGTTCTGACAACTGCATCATAAAGAAGACTTAGCTGTATAGCAGAGTCACAGCAGTGTGGAGAGACAATTTTATATCTTCTTTTATGTGCTTTTCCATAAACTTTAATGAAAAGCAGCTGCAAGAGGGAGCGGCCATGGCATTCTCATAAAGAGAACAAAAGCGGAAATATTACAATATTCCACCACAAATGCAATCTACTCCTGTGTGAAGTACCGTAGGGAAAGGCTAGACTAATTGGCTTATTATCTAGTCCATCAGCAGAAGGCAATGCATACCTTCATTCCTTGGCCATGGCCAACAGTAATCTCTGTGGTAGGAGACCTGGGAAAATGGTTACACAAATGTGCTACCTTTGAACGTGAAATACAGGCAGTCTGAGCTAAACTGTATTTTTCATCGAGCTGGCCTTTTTTTGGTTTTGAAAGTAGCAACTAATAAATCCTGTGCAAGATGGGGTAGGGAAGATAAGAGGTTTTTTTTTTTTTTGTCTGATTTGTAGTTTTTGAATATTTATTCTGGATTCTGGTAGATAGTCTATAGAGTGATCAGTTTCAATATTTTTGGGGCTGCTAAATTCAGTTGTTTTATATATGTGTGTATATATATGTGTATATATGTGTATATATAAACATATATATATATATATATACATACGCATATATATGTGTGTATATATATGCGTGTGTGTATATATATATATATTTTTTTTGATAAAAGGGCTTATAACAATCCAGATAGTTAAAACTAGCCATGTGAACACACAGTCACATGACATTACTAGTGGTGTCACCAGAAGGGTTCCTTATGTAGTATTCTGTGTAATAAGGTGTTGATGCTTAATATCATCATTATGTCATCAGAACTGTCAGCTTTGGGATTCAAAATTATGTGTAATCTATAGAAACAAGTCTTGTTAAAGGGGAATTAGAATATTGTTTTCCTTCATGGGTTAGCTTTAAGGAAGCCGTATGTCTTTTAGGAAGTCTCTTAATAACTAAAGGATTTATGGAGGCTACTTTTTTTTCATTAGATATGTCCATTATCCTTCGAATAATAATTGGACTCTTTTTTTTTTTTTTTTTTATCCAGAACAGGGCTTGCTTTAAGTATGCAGGCATTAGAAGCAGAATAATTTTCTTTAAACCAGAAATCTGCATTATATTTTCCTCTACAGCTTGTACTTGCACTGAAAGGAAAGAGGTGTGAATTCCAGAAGTCCTGCAGCTGAGAGGGCCAAGTGTTGTGCATGTAGCCATCTTTTTACTGCCGATTCCCCGATGAGTTTGCCAAGCCACACTTTGTCCCATTTGCCTGCAAGAATATGGTTCCCTGTGTTCAGTATTCAAGATAGTTGCAGTCTGGATAGCAGACCACAGTGTAGTGCTACCTTCTACACAAAAAAAAAAAAAAAAGGCGTCCTAATTTTTCATGCTTTGTATACAGTATTTTTACAGGCAGCTGCATTAAAATGGTGTCTGTCTCTTTCAGACAAGAGCAAGTCAGTGTTCTGTATCAGAACATACACATAGTGGAACCAAGATTAATCCAGCCTTACGAACATGTCATTAAGAACTTCATCCGAGAGATCAAGCTTCAAAGCACGGAGATGGAAACCTTAGCTATTGCTGTGAAAAGGTATAGTAACTCATGTTTCTAGTTCAGTTACCCAGTTACATTCTGGGCCATCACACTTGACTACATAGATTGCTGTAAGTTAGTGCCAAAAGGTGCCAAACTGTGCTCTATGAGCTCTGTTTATGAAAATAGTTTATAAGGGCATGTGTGTGCATAAGTACGTATAGCAGCTTGCAGATAACTCCTTATTTATATTTTGGACCAAATTTTTGAAGCTGTGTTCATGTGTTAAATATATAAAATATTTTGGTTTCTCCTCCTTTGCTGTAACAGTGAGTTTTAGCATACATTCCCATTAAACTTTCATTTATCACGCACAAAAAAAAAAAGTTTCACCAACTTCAGGGGATGTATTTTCTTGTTGTAATTATTTGGTACTTGTGATCTTGTAGTATCACTACCAAAGCCAAACAGATTAAACCAGAGGGACTGAGTTTTTTTGTGTGGTAACGAAAGATACTATAGTTGTCGTTTGAAGTCTATTCATAGAAAAGTAGAGGGGACCTTATGTCTCTGTAACTTAAAATTTTCAAAGCAAATGTGATTTATTTCATACTAAAAATCTATTGTCTGCTATTTTTAAAACCTAATTTGCCTGTATTTTCAAATCAGATTGTGATTTTGGGCTCCCAAATGCATTCCTTCCAAAGTCTGGGCAGCATTCAGCTGTTTCTGTGTCTGTCTGTCTAATTTGACCTTATGTAGGGAGATGTGTTTTACACATTTTCTGCAAAGCCAGCGGGTAATTCATAATCTTCTATTTATTTTTAAATTTTAGAGCTCAGGATAAAGCTGCAGTCCAGCTCAGTGAGCTGGAGGAAGAGATGGAACAACGGATACAGGCTGCAGAGCATAAGGTTAAAAAGGAGGTGAGTATTTTATATTTAACTCTCAGGGGTTTCTGGAAAAGCTGATGACCAAGTGAATCTTTGATCCTAAACAAAGTGGTGATGTAGAGGAATTTGCTTCTGGGTCTAGTACTGGAAGAGAACTTTCACCAGGAAAAAATGGAATTCATTTCTTGTACCAATAGTAGATGGATTTGTGTAGAAATTAAAACTCAGGTTCTTATTTTGTGAATTTGTGAATTTGCTTAGAACTGTGATCTTTCTTTCTCAGATTCATACATTCAGATTCTGTAATTACATTTTCAAGAGCTGTAAACAAAATGGAAGATATTTTTGATGAAAGTGTGTGAAAGTTTGGGCTTCTTGAAGTTGATCGGAAACTTCCCTTTAGTATCCTGAAGTTCTGGGCATTGTTTCAGCCAACATGTAAACCCATAGGCAAAGTATATGAATGCTCTTCCCTTATTGAAAGATATATTTCAAGCCCAAACTGTTACTAAATTCAAATATGATAAACCCAACTTTATAATATAGAAAGAATAAAAATTCTTGTAAAATGTTTAAGCATGAACACAATAAATTATTATTGCTCTGGTAGGACTCAAGTGTACTGAACATTTTGATATGGATTCTTTAACCAAAGCATTTGCAGAATAAGCACCAAAGTGTGAGTCACAAACTTGTCGATTTTGAAGAGCTTACCATTAAACCCACTGATCAGCTGCTGTATTCTGATTAGTTTCAAACTTCATCTTTTTTTATACAGAGGGCACCATTCCTACCATAACATGAGGCAGTTGTTTTCCTACAAGGAAATTATAATAACAAAAAAAAGTTGATGTATCACTCTAGGAAAAGCAGTATATAATAATGTATTTAACTAATGATGATGCAATTCTCAGTTATATCTCAAATATACTTCTGGTTTGGTTTAGAGAAACAGTAGGTGTTTATGTTCAGGAAATAAATATATTTATTTTGGAAAATGTCCTTGAATTGAAGAATTTTATACCATACTATAAAAAGATGACTTGGAAATGTGTACACATTTAAGAACATCCACAATTTATGTACTAGGAATACATAAAAACAGTTCTGTCTGTTATGTGTTCACATTCAGTATTTTTATGTTTTAAAAAGAATGCCTTCTGATTCAGTAAAATTCATTGTAGTTTACAATTATTATGCTAGTGAACAATCAGTTCTTTGGCCTGATTTGCCTAAAACAAATAAGTAAATAAATAAAGACAAGGAGAAGCCCAAAGCCTTCATCAGTTTAAGTCCTCCAGCTGTCTTTGGCATGTGATTTGGTATTTTCACCTTTCAAGCCTAGGGGTAAATAAGAGGAGCTGTAATTTGTTCCTCATAGTATTCTCTACATTTTTACTCCTGAGTGTTCCGTTTAGCTTATAGCTTCACTTACTCCACCTAGCAAAACACCCTGAGAGTAAATGTAAGGTATTTACTTTGTGGGTTGCATTAAGATGTTAATCTAGTGTACGCACTCAACACTGTTGTTTGTCAGAATGATCTCATTTATGCAACTGCGACACCTTCCTCTTTATGACAGTAACTACAGATTGAGCATACCTATATATGTACATGTGTGTGTATATATATTCTTTAAAAGAAGCAGATAGTTACCAAACATCTCATACATTAGCAATTTAAATGGGTGCCAACAGAAAGAAAATCCAGCCTAAGCTGATTACTTTGATTGTGATTATAGCACATGATATCATTATAACGTAGGAAAGAAGTAAATTGTGAGCAAAGTCCCTGTCCTGTCTATCTGTCTGTTTCCTCCTGAAAATCCAACTTGTCTCATTGATAGCATATGTTAGTGCAGAATACTGAGTTTTTCTATCGTGAAATTCTGTACTTAAATACCAGGGAGTGAATAGAGCAAGTTAAGTACATGCTTGTGCCTACCCCTGGGAACGTATTGTTCTTCTTGTTATCAATTCAAAACTGTTCTGGGGGTAGCTTCCTTTTAAAATCTCTTCATTTTTGATTAAAATAAAACAATCACTGTTTTTAATATTGGTCCAAGTCTACGCAAAACTGCATTTGTTCAGGATGCTGTTATCTGCTTACCTTTTACAAAGTTTGGGCCTATAATGTTCAAACATTTACAAAGGGTAAATTTTAAAAGATAAACAGGGACAAATAAATAACCGTTGCTGGTACAGAAATACTGTTATTAGAATGTTGTATTTTGAACCATAGAAGGGTGGCCTTTTGTATATGAATACAAACATGGAAAAATTGAACAAATTTCAATTTTCTTTAAGACATTGGGAATCCTAAGCACAGGAGACTGACACAAATAAGACGCTGATTTAACCATATTTTTGCTTTCAACTGCTTAGTATTTCATTGACTATTTTATAAGTAAATAGCAATAACAGAGTCAATATCTGTGGACCCTAAAAAAGATGCCTATTGATCTAATGGAAAGACAAAATTATACAAATAATCAAAGAGAAAAACATTGGCTTTTCAAGTTGGTGGGCGCATTTTTTAAAGAAATGTTTAAAACCTGTCTTGACTCTTAGTAATGTAACATATTGCAGGAGAAAAGAAAAGCTGAAGAAGCACTAAATGAACTAAAGCGCCAATATGATACTGAAGTTGGGGATCTTCAGGTGACAATAAAAAAACTGAAGAAGGTTAGTGGCTTAATATTGTAAGAAATGCTGACCTAATGAAGTGCCTTTCAGAAGATGGATAGTCATAACTATAGCTTTATAGATAATTAAATGTATATTAATGATAAGTAACTTTATATAAAGAAGTTTTAGGTTGCGTTAATAGTAATATTGCAATTATCTTTCTGCTATTTGATATATAATTAATGGTCTTATATATTGCCTCTAAGCATTTGTAATTCATAGAATTAGGTGAAATTGGCAACGCCAAATATAGTTATGTGCTGTATTATAGCAATGTAGTGTCTTTTGGCAAACAAATCCAGTTCTGTCAATATTGAAAATGTTAATTGTAGAGATAGATTTAATTTCAAATTGAAATCAAAAGTAGAACAAGTTGTTATTAGTCTAAATTTAAGTCCAGAATGAATTTTTCATTTAATATCTAACCATGTAATGTAAACATCTCAGCTATGAATATTGTTTGGGTTAGTTTGTAATCTAGTTTTAGTTTTGTGTTTAGCTTCTGCTGTGCACAAAATAGCAACCACCAAGATCCTTATTAAATTAGAGTATTAATAGAAATGAATAGTCCCAAGAGAAATAATGAAATCTTATGTCACAAATACTGTGAAAGATTGGCACTGATGTGGTAGCTTTTTTCTTTCTTTCTTTTCTTTTTTTTTTTTAATTAGGGGGGGCACACCTGCTTATTTAGCTTTTATGCCACTAGTAACACAGAATAAATACTTCTAAAAAATCTATGGAATGTTAAGAACATATGAGGTGTTTTAAAGCATTCACTTAAAAGCAACTTATGAAACTAGATTTCTTTTTTAAGGTGTGATGTTTACTCATACAATAGGGAAGTGTATGGATTTTAACAACTTTCATAGCTGAACACATTTAGGGGTAATTTAATATGACATTAGTTACTTCCTATGATATTTGAATTGACACAGTTAAGAATATACCTTAATTGTGTTTATTCTTTTAGCTGGAGGAGCAATCCAAGAATATAAATCACAGAGAAGATGTGGTTGAGCTGAAAAAAAGGATGCATGATATGTTGCTGGTAAGAGATGATATTCTTTAACATATTAATTTAGCCTTATTTTTCGATATAGATTGTTCATATTTTGTCCTGCTGTTTTAGTGATGAAGCTAAGTAATATATTTTCTAAGTTATTGATACATGTGTGGGAATCGTCATCTTGAGAGGGAAAAGGTTCTATGTCAATGGATATACATTGCAGGTGTAATATTTAAAATGACTTGAAATTATAGAGTCTCATATTTGGGTTGCAGAAATTGAAAAATCATATTCGGTAATGTTCTTAGATGCTAGATTATTGATTAACGTAATTTTGATTGTTTTTATTTTAGCATTGTCAGCATTTTATAGAAGTGACTTGACAGCTAGCATCTAACTAATGTCTTCCTTTTTTTTTTTTTTTTTTAAGGAAAATCAGAAACTTAAGAAAGATCTTTTAGAAGCACAGACAAATATAGCTTTTCTACAGAGTGAATTAGATAGTTTGAAAAGCGAGTATGTAGATCGGAGTTTGAACACTGAAAGGTAAGATACTTTTACCTGATAGTTTCAACTGTGGAATAAATTTTGTATTTATTGTAGTGATTATGTATATACTTCATAAATTTATTTTCTTAATTTGCCGTAATGGACAAGTATACATATTGACAATGTGCAGAGTGCACCGTAACCACAGGTTACTTAGGTTATCAAGGCTCTGAAAAAGCAAGTGCTTGACATGATATAAACTCTTGCAATAATAAGCACACTAATTTTAGTGATACTTCAGTTAGGAGTAAAAGTTTTAGCATCAGGCACTTTTTTTCCATCCTGACTTTCATTTGGATGAAAAACTGAATATCAGGGGAAATAAAGTTTGAAAGCCTCCCACTTTGGTCTCAAACATATTTTTCTGAGAGCAAATAAGGGCTGCTCTATATATTCATATTTGTTTAATGACATCTATATGCCAGTTTCATGATTCTATTATAGTCAGTCAGTTTTTGTTGCCATACAAAGGCTAGGATCACTGAATTTATCAAATTGTTTTCTTCTGCATAAAAAATTTTTAAATATATTTCAGCCATCTGAAATGTAAAAAGAAAACATATATATATTTAAAAATATCTTAAACTATATTTTTTCCCACACTATATTTACTGCCTTTCAAAAATGTTGACTGTTGAGTTTTGTCCTCTGTCAAAGCATAGTAGCATTAAAAAAAATTAGAAAGACCTTTGTAAAGAGTAACTTTTTTTTTTTTTTTTTTTTTTTTTTAAAANNNTTTTTTTTTTTTTTTTTTTTTTTTTTACAGAGATCTTGAAATGATCCGAGAGTATACTGAAGACAGAGATAACCTGGAAAGACAAATTGAAATACTTCAGTAAGTTAATAAGTTTTTTACCAAAAATAACTGTGTACTTGTTTTCTGCATAAGGTTTTTAGCAGTCTATCGATGATACCTTCTTATGCCTTTTTTTCCTCTCTGCTTGTTAAGCAGAGACGCAGAGGATACCATTGTTTTTTAAGCAGAGCTCTCCACCGACTTAACTCATCCAAAAGGATTAACCAAAACTGGCACTTTCTTGATTTCAGTATTTAGTAGTGTGTGACTTCAGAGCCAATAGCGCTGTGGGGTTTTTTGTTGTTTATTTTTCTATTTTTTTTCGCTGCCTCGATGTTAATTTGTTTGTAAAAAGCTGAATGAGACCCGAGTCAACCCATGCCATTTTCATTATTATTACTTGGTCCTTTTTTTATTGACTTCATTGCTGGAGTAACTCCCCTCTTAATTGCTATGTGAAAAGTCCTAAGCGTGTGCATTACTGAAAAAGACACTCCCAAACAGCTTTTGGGTTTTCAAGGGGTATCACAGTGAATAGTTTTATATCTTTAGTTAGTTTCTTTATATTAATTATGTCATTTATTTCAAGTAGCTGAACATCTCACCTTAGTGTTCTCAGCAACACTGAATGTGTAGTCACATTTTATCTCAAATATGACTGTTCAAGTTGCCCTATAGTGGTGTTACAGCTTTTTCTAGAGTTTTGCCCTCTTTTCATCAACTGACACAGAGCATGTTATGTCATATAAGTGTAAAGTGAAACAGTGTTTCCTAAGCTACTATTGAGTTTAAAATTCTCAGTGTATTTATTGTTGTATTTTCTTTTATTTACAGTCATTTTAATCTATACAGCAACATAGTTCTGTCTATCCCAAATTACTACTTAGTATTCATCTAAGGAAGAAAAGATTTTTTTTTTGATATATATTTTTTTTTCAGATTTACTTTGTTGTAAGTTACATATTAAGGGTTTTTTTGGTGTACTTTTGCAAGTTAAACTGTGTTTCTCTGTTAGATCAGCTAATAGGAAACTACATGACAGCAATGATGGATTGAGAAGTGCACTGGAAAACAGTTTCAGCAAATATAACAGATCATTGGTATGTAACTATACTATATTTTAATGCTAATATTTTAATTGATTTATATTAAGTAGTATAATTTTTGAATCTAATATATAGTAATTATTACTAAACATAATAAATTCGAGGGAGGTGATCCGGTCCCTCTGCTCAGCTCTGGTGAGGCCACACCTGGAGTATTTGGGGCAGTTCTGGACTCCCCAGGACAAGAGGGATGTGGAGCTTCTAGAAAGAGTTCAGCGTAGAACCACAAATATGATGGAGGGACTGGAGCATTTGTCATATGAGGAAAGAGTAAGTGAGCTGGGCTTGTTTAGTCTGGAGAAGAGACGATTGAGAGGAGATCTGATCAATGTGTTCAAGTTCCTGAGGGGTGACTGTAGGGAGGATGGGGCCAGGCTCTTCTCCATGGTGCTCGGGGACAGGACAAGGGGTAATGGGTGTAAGTTGAAACACAGGAAGTTCCATTTCCGCATGAGGAAGAACTTCTTTCCTGTGAGGGTGACAGAGCCCTGGCACAGGCTGCCCAGAGAGGCTCCTTGTGGAGTCTCCTTCTCTGGAGATCTTCCAAACCCACCTGGATGCCGCCCTGTGCCCCGTGCTCTGGGTGTCCCTGCTGGAGCAGAGGGGTTGGACTGGTTGATCTCTAGAGGTCCCTTCCAACCTCAACCACACCATTATTGTGTGATAATATATTTATATTTTACTAGTAGATTTTACAAGTAATTCCTTGAAAGCAAATTTGTTTGTACTTTAGCTCATACTCACTAGTTCATTTCAGTAAACTCATTCTGGGCTTATTCTAAGTGGTTGGTTTGGAGTTTGCTTATTAGAGTTTGCTTGGATTTTGCAAAATACCAGGGCTTATGTTAGAGCACAACTAGAGTTTGCTTGGATTTTGCAAAATACCGGGGTTTATGTTAGAGCACAACTACTTTCTCAGGTGCTTTAGAAAACAGTAATTTTTTTATATACTGTGGCCAAATGTATCTGATGAGGTAAGTAAGTAATGCATTTCCTTTGCACTGAAGTGAATTTGTTTATTTTGTGTATTGGAAATACTCTACAAACTGAAAATACGCTTTCTTAGAAAACTGCAGTCCTCTTATCAAAGTCTCAGTCTAATTTAAACTTTTATCAAGGGAAGCTACTGAACAATGGGAAGGCAAGGACCACTGACAGTACAGAACTCAGATTACTTGTCACTATCTCCATTGTATCAGGATCTATTTAACAGTTGTAGCTTACTGTTCTCCAAACCAGAGTGTGGAAGGACTGAAGACAATCAAAATGTCTATCTTAGTCTGCTATTTTTTAATACTAGAAAAGATTTTTAACTCCAAAACCAATTATTCGGCAAGGCTTTTGTCACTGCAAAACCAGCCAATTGTTTCAGAAAGACAGAGGTGGAACAATGGGTCAACAGAAACAATACTGGCCTGAAAGGAGGAAAATTGCAGTCGTTCTGTGTTTCCAGCATACCATGTTAGTGAACAAGCGTGCCTTTTTCTGATACAGACTCGCAGAGTTTCACTACAGCAAGAGATACTGTCTCTTTTCTTTGCCCTGAAACATAACGAAAGTTACAGAAGCTTACAAAAAAAAAGAAAAGAAGCTGTTCTGTGAATTAATTTAAAGGAGGGAGGGCAAATGTGTGAGATACTTTGCCATGTGCTGTAGGTCGAGATCACTGTTCTCCACAGTCCCACTGAAGAACTGGGATATATCTCTACTGTAGCCATCTTAGCCTGTGACATTTCCTTTTCTTAGTCATCAGCATGTATGTACGGGCCATCTTTTAAAAAACACAAAGAAAATCTTCTTACCAGATCAATAAATATTACTTCAAAGTTCATTGTTTCATAGTGCGAGAGGAGTAGTCATTGACATCACCCTCCTGGGAAATTCTGTGTTTTGTGATTGCATGGGCATCAGACGTGATGTTAAAGCAACAGAGCCTAAGTAATGTGTATAATGTCCTACCTGTAATGCAGTATAATCCAATAGCATTTAAAGGAAGAGGTTTAATTAAAAGTAGGCAGTTGAATAAATGTGAAAATATACAATACTGATTTTGAGGATTTATACTTCTATCATGACAAATCTGCATGCTTAAACTGTTTTTATCAAACCTGTCGTGTATTTGCGATGTATCTGTTGCAGCGGCTAGCAAATACCTCACCAGGAAGTACCATTTCTAGAAGCAGCCCCAAATGTAGTGGTGGACAGTCGCCTCTAAACCCACAGTATGACAGGTAAGCCAGTTTCATTTCTAATTTCACTAATTTTAAAAAGAATTAAAAAAATGCAAATATCGTAGGAGACCAAATACTGTTATATAACAGAATAATTCTGTTTGATTCAAAAAAAAAAAAAGTGTGATTCACAGCACTTGATCCAAAGTATACTGTAATCAACCGGAATCTTTTGATGACTTCAGATAGCTCAAATGAACTCTTTTCAGTGCTAACTAATGATCTTGCACAAAGTTCAATTTCAGATTTGATTTTATATTATTTTGATTTTCATTTGTGTATAAGCCTCCCTCCCCATCTCCAAGGGCCAGAAGGATTGTGAGGACCCCTATTAAGTCTCCTCTGAACTTAGAAAACAAAGTACTCTTTATTCATATTTTTAGCTTCTTTTTTTTTTTTTTTTTCCCTACGTAATATTTTCCACAAAGGTATTTGGGCGTAATTCTTCAAATAAATAAAAATAATCATCTCCCTCTGATGTGCAGGAGTGGTAGGTTGAGTAAGAGATTAGAAAGTTGTATCAATCCAAATGCAAATGATCAGAGCTACTTTGGTTTTATACTTACAGGACTCAAGTAGTTGATTAGAACTTCCTCAATTTGTTGCAAAAATTCATTGACCTCAGTGAGTGTTGGATTCTGCCTCAGATGCTGTAGAACGTCATTTTTCCTTTTTTCTTTTTTTTTCTTTCTTAATGGCTCTACTGCCATTAAAGCTATGTATATTTACTGAGCATATATAGTTTTATCTTATTCTTTAGTGTTATTTCAAACCTTACAGAGATTCTTAATAGAGTTCTTTTGTAGCCTGCGTTTTATATTTTGCCAATAGGATGCATATTTTTGTATGGATTAAGCTGACTCTCACTTCATACTAATAATATGCAAATTCATTCAGTACTGTTATTGATTCTGATATTGATTTGTGATCTGCATGTGAGAAATATGTTTGCTGGCTAGAAAGATCTGCTTGCCATAAACTGAATCCTTTTGCAGAATGCAGATAAAACTCATTCCCTTATACTGGACCCTCTGTAAATTTTGAAAGGCATGTTCATTACTAAGCAGCATTTTGGATCAAGGTTTGAGGTTTCTAAGAAAGGAATGAGTAAAACATTTTTGAAGATGCTTTTATTTCTTACTTTCATTCAAATACAAAAAATTGCACCAAACTGCATATATTAATAAATATTCTCAGAGAACTGTATCAGTATACCTCCTAAAGAAGTTTATGTGCTGGGGATAAAGCTTACTCATAACTGTCACGATTTAGTAGTATCAAAGTAGCGAGTGACAATGAATTTCCCCAAATACTTTGTTCACATATGCCAGAACCCTGCCATTCGGAGGAACCTAGACAGGATGGAGAGTTGGGCAGAGAGGAACCTCATGAGGTTCAACAAGGACAAGGGCAGGGTCCTGCACCTGGGGAAGAATAACCCCAGGCACCAGGATGGATTAGGAGTTGACCTGCTGGAAGGCAGCTCCACAGAGAGGGATTTGGGAGTCCTGGTGGACAACAGGTTGACCATGAGGCAGCAGTGTGCCCTCGTGGCCAAGAAGGCCCATGGGATCCTGGCTGCATGAGGAGGAGCGTTGCCAGCAGGTGGAGGGAGGGGATCCTGCCCCTCTGCTCAGCTCTGGTGAGGCCGCACCTGGAGTATTGGGGGCAGCTCTGGGCTCCCCAGGACAAGAGGGATGTGGAGCTGCTGGAGAGCAACAAAGATGAAGCATTTGCCATATTAGGAGAGACTAAACAAGCCGGGCCCCTCTAGTCTGGAGAAGAGAAGATTGAGGGGGAATCTGATAAACATGTATAAGTACCTGAGGGGAGAATGCAGGGAGGATGTGACCAAACTTCTTGATGGTGACCAGTGACAGGACAAGGGGTAATGGGTAGAGGATGAAACACAGGCAGTTCCACCTCCATATGGGGAAGAACTTCTTTCCTGTGAGGGTGCCAGAGGCCTGGCACAGGCTGCCCAGAGAGGCTGTGGAGTCTCCTCTGGAGATCTTCCAAACCCGCCTGGATGCCACCCTGTGCCATGTGCTCTGGGTCTCCCTGCTGGGGCAGGGAGTCTCCTAACATCAGATCAGTATACAGAAATACTGATTTGTATTTTATCATATTTTAAGCAATTGCATTCCTAAGTGTACTTTTTTAGTTATAAATCTTAGCCTAAGCTGCTTTAAGCTCATATGAAATTGCCATCATTGAAACCATGCTTCACTGATGTTGAAAATTGGCTAATAAAAGAACTTTATTTCAGGAAATGCCTGACCAGCTTAGCTTTATTATAGCATGTCCCTTTTTTCATATTTGGGTGATTTGCTATAGGCTTATGGGTGCTTGGATACCATTAGCATGGACGTTGTGTTATTTCTAAGCAAAATTATGCTCATTTGCGTGAATATTTAATATACTAAGGACATGGAAATAAGACGGTCCTGAATGTTGTGGTAGTAAAAAAAATCGTTGGCTCTAACATCTCTGATTAGTCATTTGCAGGGGAGAATTATACAGTAATCATTAACAGCTTCATAATCCTGAGAATCCCCTCAATGTGCTCTTCTGCAGGATGATGTTGTGTTGGGAGCACAACCAGCAGGCTCCAGCAGCAAGCTACCTTTTCAAGGAATCACACTGACCATAACTGATGGAGCAAATCAGTCCTAGCTATCCAGTTCTGTAGGAAGAGTCAGCCTGGTTTCCTTCTACCTACCAGGGCTTTTAGGCTTTTTTTTTTTTTTTTTTTTTTTTAAAAAAAAAACTCATTTTAACTTGTGCTTTTCTTGAGTAATGATTGTTACCATAATACACTGTTTAAAGAGTTTGATTCTTTAAAGATTCCCTCTGATTGTCTTTCTTCTCTGCCACTTTTTTTGCACAAATAAAAGTATTTTTTTGCTTCTCTGTAAACTATGCTGTCATTACTGCATTCATTTAAGTGTCCTTATATATTATGACATCCAGATCAAAAAAAGATGTTACTTTGAACAAGAAAAAGTGGAATGAAGGGACTTCTATTTTATGCTTTAAGTTTTACATAGTCAAGTAATCTGTGAGACAAAGCACGTTTCTGTTGCTTCTGCCTCCGCTGTTGCTGAGGTTCTGAACTCCATCGCCTCCTGTTCTGTATTTATAGTTTTTACTGATTGGCCAGTGTGTCTATCTGTAAGCAAAGGGATGGATATAAATTAGATATAGCAAACCAAGGTCATTTTCCACGTGTAATATTAGTAAAGCCTTCAGCACTGAAGTAACATTTTCTGCCTTTAATATCTTGATAGTACTTTATTTTCTGACTCTCTTTTAAACAGTTACTTTAAATATGAGTAAATAATCATTTGTAATCTTGGGAAGTCATCACCAGTAAGATAGATCGCCAGTAAGAGGGAAGGAAAAATAAGTTAGTGACATATGCCTTAGAATATGTAGCTAGCATTTCTATGTATTGACCATTTCAGAATGGCTCATATTTTACTGGTAAAAAGAATTATAAAATATATATTTTTTAATATTTCTTACTAGGTCATCTCATTCATCTTGTGTGGATGAAGATTTTGATTCTTTAGCTCTTTGTGACCCTATGCAAAGGATAAACTATGATGCTGACAGCTTACCTGAGAGCTGTTTTGACAGTGGTTTGTCTACCCTGAGAGATTCCAATGAATATGATTCAGAAGTGGAATACAGGCATCAAAGGATTATTCAAAGGTCACAATGTATGCAAGACAGCTTTGTCGGTGATGCTTCTGATACTGATGTAAGTGCTAGATGTGCTGCATTTCTAAAAACAACTTTTCAGTTGGTGTCAAAATCAGCTTCCTTTTTCTTTTTTGAAATGGAATGGATTTTTGCCCTAGGTATTTCAGCTATGTGCATTTCAATAAAATTGCTGGTAACTTTTCTGTAGAATTTTACTCATAAAACTATATATAAAAAAAAAAAAAACAAAATTGTTTTGATGGTTTGGTTAGAATTCAGTTGGTACTTTGCTTTTCAAAATGCATTTCGTATTTTTAGAGGTTTTTAAACAGTCCAAAGAGAGAAGTCCATTTCCTAATTAAAAAGGGAACTTTATAAAACTTTGCCTTCCTGAATAAAAACTGCACAGTTCCTTTACTGCCATTTGATCTAAACTGTTAAAAAGAGAGATTTCATTCAATCTTAGCTCTTTCCAACAAAAAAAAAAAAAAAAAGCATACTTTTCTCACTAGAGAAAAAACACTGGCTTGTACTTTCAAGGTTCCAGAGATCAGAGACGAAGAAGCATACAGTCCTGACAACAGCAGTGCTATATTAGACTGGAAGCCTTCACGACCAGTAAGTCGAAGTAGCTCCATTGCTTCCACAAGGAAATACATATCTGCTATTCCTCCTCAGGTAACCAGTTATTAAAAAGAAAAAAAAATCCCCAGAACTGTATTTTGAGATTTCTTAAATGAGTGAATCAGATAAATTCTTATTTTTTCAGTCTGATGCAAGAGAATGTACTCCAAAATATCCGACCTCAGAGAAAGCGTACAAGATAGTTCTTGCTGGAGATGCTGCAGTGGGGAAATCCAGCTTCCTTATGAGACTTTGCAAGAATGAATTTCGAGGCAATACCAGTGCAACCCTAGGTATGGTTGTTTTCTTCTCAAACTGCTAAAATGAGTTTTAATAGTATTCAGCAGCAGTGATGAATGAAAAGAGCAAGCAGTCTGATCCTCAGGGATTGTTTAATTATACATATGCAATTTCTCAGCCTGTAAGATCTAAATGACAACGAAAACCTACAAGTATGGAAGTACTAATTAGAGTAGAGGATACTACTTCAATTTAGTTTCCATATATAAAGTACAAAACCTGCTTCTAAACAATACAAAGCAGCAATAAAGGAAGTTTTACTGTGATAGTGTAGAACCTGTTTAGAAAACAGTTTTTTGCCTTTTCTGTCACCATCCTTTCTTCTCAGCTCTTTCGTGCTTTAATCTTTCATTTGAGATTTTTCATTCTACTCCTGATCTCCATTTCTTCAAAATGTTATTGAAGCTTTAGTTCAAAAGCTGCTGGATGGATTTCTTTCTTGCTGTGTATATTATTGTAACCGTCAGCTAACATTGATTCCAAACACTGAATTTTCATCTTCTAGTGAAGTGATAGCTGTGTATATTCATTTTATTTCTTTTGTTCTTTTTTTTTTCCATCTTTGATGTTTGAAATAAAGTCTACTTTATGAGTTTTTTCCATAGAACTATTTGGTAAAATAAAGCAAGGAGGAATCTTCCTGCTTCCTTGTCACAATGCCGAATTTGCTTCAATGCTTCTGGGGAAAACATGTAGACAAAATATTCCTTTTTTCTTTAAAATCAAATGGAATGTTAGTTCCCATATTCAGGGAATTACTGTATTTCAGGGTTACAGGAACTATTGAAATCTCACAGTTTGTTAGAAGAGATATTGTTTGAAATAACAATTGTGCCCTTTTATATGAAATATTTTTCTTAATTTTCTGTGTATCTGTAAATATTATTGATGTTTTTAATTTAATATTGACTAGACTGTACACATTCTTCCAGGTGTGGATTTTCAAATGAAAAGATTAGTTGTGGATGGAGAACCTACAGTCCTACAACTGTGGGACACAGCTGGGCAAGAGAGGTTAGTGATTCTCTGCAATTTCTGTAATTTCAGTTTTTTTGTTTCTAAATGACATTTGTCTTTTTTCATTTACATGCAAAAAAAAAAAAGGGGGGTAAAAATATTACATGTTTTTATTGTAAGTAGGTCGATATTGGCCATGTGTGGCTCTGTACAGATGTGAATTTTTTCTGCTGTGACGGAGACAGGTGGAATGTTTATCTATTCACTGTGGTGAGACATAAGATTAATTTTTATCTATGCACAGAGTACTAGCTGAGAGTCAACTCAACATTAATTAATTACATCCACGCATCTCCCTCAGGACAAGAAGAAATGGCCTCGAGTTGTGCCAGGGGAGGTTCAGGTTAGACGTTAGGAAGACCTACACAGAAGAGGTGAAACACTGGAACGGGCTGCCCAGGGAAGTGGTGGCAGACAGTGGCCCTGGCGGTGTTCAAGGTGTAGATGAGGCGTTTAGGGACATGATTTAGCAGGCATGATGCTGAGCGCCTTACGGTTGAACTCAATGATCGTGAAGATCTTTCCCAACCCTAATTCTATGATTCTAAGCATAATTCCAACCAAAACGATTCTATGATTCCCACTCTTACATTAGTATGATAAGACATTGTAGAAGTACTTTGCTTTTTCTATTGCTTTCTTTGTCCTTTAGACTTGCATTTCTGAGTGTGCTCCACCTTAGAGATTTTCATGACCACTTCCCTTGAAATCATTTATCCTGATTTTCCTTGCTGTAAAGACTTTGGAGAGTTATATAACAGAATTGAATTTAATGTATGTCAAGGTTCTTCATATTACTGTGCTGGATTTCCGCAAAATCCTATGACATCCTTACCAGAGAAGAACTATGTCTTCTTTATAGAAGTAGTGCCTTTTGTACTTAAGAGCTTACCTTACGCTGGGAAAGTCAGTTTAGTTTGTCCATAGGTTATGATCTATATTGGATCATATATTTTTACTTCTGTCAAAGTGAGTAGATTATGTGAAGTAAATAGAGACCCAGTTACACTCCTGCTGCATGATAAGTTCGTGAAGAATATTTCTTAAGTAACAGAAATACCTACTTGCCATTCTTCATTTATGCTAATGGAAAAGATACCTCTTTATAACCTGATAACAGTTTATCTGTAGATTTTTTTTTTTTAATTTAGTAGTCAAAAAAAAAAAGTTTGATTGGTAATTAGAATAGAATCCTATGGATTTTTAAGAGCATTTGTAGATTTGTTTAGAAAATTTTCAAAAACTTTTCTGAGAATTTAGCTGTGATAAAACAGAGAAGGTGAGTAGGCCAAATCTATTTAGTTTGTAACCAAGTAATGTTATGTTATGAATGGTGTGAAAGTATGTGGCGTATGGAGAGCAGGACTTCCGGAATAATGAACCACAGACATTTTATCAAGCATCAGATAAAGCTCATATACCATACTGTCCCAGACACAGTACCGTATTTGCCTGCAAGCATGCAAAGCACAGTTACTAAATAAGCCAAAAGTCTAAGGGAGAGCATCAAGACTGTCCAGTCAGCTTCTTGGTCACATAGCAGTTGTAGAGGTGCTTTTGCTCCTTGTTGGCTGCTGGAACACCTGCACTGCCATCCTTGAGGTTGGTTATCCACTAACAAGGCATCCCGTACTATTGTCCTTGAAGCAGGCCTCCACAAAAGTAGATTTTTTTTTTCTTCATAGATGACTTAAGTCTTCTTTTTTTTTTTTTTTTTCCCTAAAAGATTTCGAAGTATTGCTAAATCATACTTTAGAAGAGCAGATGGTGTCTTACTGTTATATGATGTAACATGTGAAAGAAGTTTTCTTAATGTACGAGAATGGGTGGACATGATTGAGGTAAGGACCTTAAAGTAAGTACAGTTTGCAAGCTGTATTTCATTGCATTGTTACTTTATTATTTAAAGTACAGAAGTGAGTATTTCCACTGAGAATATCAATTTTGGTTCAGAATTCCAGAGTCTTTTTTTTAGAGAGACTGGCTTGATTTATAAGGCCCTGAATAGCTTTAAATTAATTTATCCAAAATGGAAAGTCTAATAGAAGTATAAAACTGTATCCTGACAACTCAGTCAGTCACAAAACTGGTGCACTGTGATGTATTATATAAAATGGTATCATGTAATCACAGTTTTCAAAAACTTCCTTTAGAAATTAATGCGAGTCCTAGACCATTTCAGATATATCTTCTATGTGTCTGCAGTATTCCTTGTTTGCTCTGCCTTTTAGACCAGTGTGTTACATTCTCTAAGTTAGCTATAGTCCAAGCGAAATATTCTTTTTTTTTTTTTTTTGCTATTATATCAACTGTATCTGTTATATTTTCTTTGCCTCTTTGAACAGATTGAAAGAAAAAGGTTTTCTTCCTGTTCTACCTATATCAGATGCATTTAATAGGAAGAAAAGTGATTAGTGAGAACCTAATTTCCCCTTCTGAAAGCTTTATTTTATTTAAATATCACAATAGCAGAATTACTCTTCCTGTTGTTAGTTAGGCATGTAGCATTTAAATACAGTGACTATTTCTGTTAGAATAATTGAGCACATGAAAATTCCTGTTAGCTGTGAGAGCCTATAAGCATACATGCACATCTTTGCCAATTCATGTTTCAGCCGGTGTTTAAAGTATGGACTTTATAATGAAAGCCTGATTTAAATATTTTTTTTTTGATAGTGTGCATAGTATTTATGATTATTTGCTTGTGTTACATGACAGTGTTAGTGACATTCTTGTATTCTGAGTGTTCTTGCAATAAGGAAATAAAGTATGCTTTACAGGATGCAACTCATGAGAATATTCCAATTATGATGGTGGGAAACAAAGCAGATCTCCGTCAAGCAGTTACAGAGCAAGGACAAAAATGTGTGCCTATAAACTGTGGAGAAAAGCTGGCCATGGTAAGTTCTATGTTTACTTTTTCAGTATAAAATGTTCCAGGGAGCTTTTACTGAAAACTACATGAAATGCTGGTTAAAAAAAAGTCATTTTCTGATCAAAATTTAATCAGTAGTGGATATTTTTCATCAAAGTTACTCTATTTACTGTGTTTTCTGGCTGAAATCTCACCCAGTCTCCAAAAACTTGACCTTCATTATTGACTGGCCTATTTTTTACGGTTTTATGGTCAAAAAAAAGATATGTGGACTGGGAGAGTGAGCCTTTATGCCTTCAGAGAAATATTGTCAAAATAAGTATGAGGGGTGAGGCTCTCCATCTAACCTGTTCCTGTCCTGTTTAAGTGACATATTTTCATCTTCAAGACACTTTTGTTCCAGCATGTCTGCAGAAAAAGAGAGGCGGGGATGGGGAAGTAATTACCTGCTATAAATAAAAGTATGGATGTTTATTTCCATATTTCTATCATGTGAGAAGAAAAGAGTCCTGTGTGCTGTATTTTGCAGTAGAGGGGGACAATAGAGCACGGAGTACTGGGACAATAGAGTGTGGAATGCATGTACAATCAAATGATTGCGCTAGGGCAGGTACCATTATGTACAGAGTAATATTTCTGGTTAAGCTAGATACCACTTGATAGGGTAAAGATTAACAATGTGGCTTCAGTAACCTCTCCCAGTAGCTCCTTTCTGTTTTGCAGTCTGAGGAGCAAGATTTAAGGTGAGACTATAATTTGTTTCCAATTCAGTTTGAGTTTAGGAAAACATATTAATAAAACTAAATACTTTTTTTCCAATATTAAAGTGACTGTAGTAGAGAATGAAGATGACCAGAATGAATCAAACTCATTTAAATGGGTATGAATAATTATCTGGAGTTTTGGAAGGAACTAAGCTAAAATATCTAGATAAAACCATATAGGGTGCTCTGGCTTAACATTTAGTTTTCTATTTGCAGACTTACAATGCATTATTTTGTGAAACAAGTGCTAAAGATGGTTCTAATATTGTAGAAGCAGTTCTTCATCTGGCTCGGTAAGCAGCTGTGTTTCTATTTTCAAATAAACTCGTCCGCTTATGTTTAATAAAATGTGCATTTTAGACATATACACACAAAGGCTACTATCTCAGTAGTCTTCCTGTCTTACTATCTCTACTATCATAATACTGGAACTTAGTTATGAAACTGACACTTTTAAACCTCTTTGGTGAGTGACTTTTTAATGAGATACATGGATTTACTTTCTTGCTCCTTATATATGTATGAGTATTTATGTATATTTTTTACCATATTTTGCATATTTTTGCATATAATTAAATATAAATTCTTTCAAAATTATTTTGATTCATTTTACAGATCATTATACATAACCATACTCTAGATTGTCCTAATGCCATGTATTTTCTTTGTTGTCACTTTTTCTAAATTATTTAAAAAATAGAAATAGTTGTATCCATTTGGCAGTGGTTGCATACTTTATTTTTATAAAGGGACCTTTTTTATTGTTGTAAAAAAGTATGAGCCAAACTTTTACTGTGCTTGTCTTACCTCTAAAACTCTTTGCACTTCTGAACGCTCCTTTATTACCATTACATTTTGAGTAGTTGGCAATATATGAATTTTAAATGGCATTCTGAATTTTAAATTTGAAACACTGAGCCTAAGGCCAAAATTATATACTATATTCATTTAATTTTTGCAGCACCTTGATTAAATACACTTTTCATAGTTGGTTGGTATTTGGCTATTGCATGGCAAGATACATTTAATTAAAATGACTTGAATAAAAAGTATTGCTTTTCTGTGTAGGATTTATTTTTCTTCAGTTAGGACTTTGGGAGGTACCTGAATTACCTGCAAAACGTGTATGTCAGAGGTGCAGAAATAGCACAGCGAGTCATTTATCTTCTGGTGGCAGTGTGAAGTAAATGGTTGATTTACACTGGCAGAGCCCAGAGGGTGGTAATAAATGGGGCCAGGTCTAGTTGGAAGCCTGTGGCCAGTAGTGCCCCACAAGGGTCAGTACTGGGCCTGGTGCTGTTCAACTTGTTCATCAATAACTTGGACGAGGGCACCTAAGCAAGTCTGCAGATGATACAAAACTGGGAGGAGTGGCCAACACCCCTGAGGGCTGTGCTGTCATTCAGAGGGACCTAGACAGGATGGAGAGTTGGACAGAGAGGAACCTCATGAAGTTCAACAAGGACAAGTGCAGGGTCCTGCACCTGGGGAGGACCCCCAGGCACCAGGACAGATTAGGGGTTGACCTGCTGGAAAGCAGTTCTGCAGAGAGGGATTTGGGAGTCCTGGTTGACAAGTTACCCATGAGGCAGCAGTGTGCCCTCGTGGCCAAGAAGGCCCATGGGATCCTGGCTGCATGAGGAGGAGCGTTGCCAGCAGGTGGAGGGAGGGGATCCTGCCCCTCTGCTCAGCTCTGGTGAGGCCGCACCTGGAGTATTGGGGGCAGCTCTGGGCTCCCCAGGGCAAGAGGGACGTGGAGCTTCTGGAGAGGATGTAGTGTAGAACCATGAAGGTGATTAAGGGACTGGAGCATTTGTCATATGAGAAAAGTCTAAGCGAGCTGGGCCTGTTTAGCCTGGAGAAGAGAAGATTGAGAGGGGATTTGAAAAACATGTAAAAGTACCTGAGGGGAGAATGCAGGGAGGATGTGGCCAGACTCTTCTCCATGGTGCTCAGTGACAGGACAAGGGGTAATGGGTGTAAGTTGAAACACAGGCAGTTCCACCTCCATGTGAGGAAGAACTTCTTTCCTGTGAGGGTGACAGAGCCCTGGCACAGGCTGCCCAGAGAGGCTGTGGAGTCTCCTTCTCTGGAGATCTTCCAAACCCGCCTGGATGCCGCCCTGTGCCACGTGCTCTGGGTGTCCCTGCTGGAGCAGGGGGTTGGACTGGATGATCTCGAGAGGTCTCTTCCAACCTCAGCCATCCTGTGATTCTCCTATTTCTTTTTCCTTTTTTGAATGACTGGGTTCCAGGAATGTGGGTATGAATGCAGCAGTAGGTTGTGAAGTTGAAGTATATAGTACAGTAAGGTAACATTAATCACAGTGGTAAAATGATGCTTTATATTTAAAATTAATAAATTTGTTTGTTTTAAGGATTAAACTTTTTCCATTTGGAACCTCTCTGTTTTTCAGAATCTTAAAAAAAGTTCGTAAGGGTTTACCTCACTAGCTTCAGCAATCCCCAAATGCCATAGACGTTACTCATATACTTTGTTCTGAAATGATTGGCTGTGATAGCTTTACGCAAAACTTAGTAACTTTTGTTATATGAAGTAACATTTTTGATATTTCAACTTTCTACAGGAACATTTCGTTAGAGCAGACTGACTTCCAGACTGACCAGTTTCCTCCTTTTATGATTCTTTTTTCACACAATTACTATGATGAACAATATTGTATTTTGAGAGAAGCACCACAAATTTATTCTACTGATATAAGGCTGACTTAATTGCACTGTAAGCAGGAAATTTTAGAGCAAGCTTTTGACATTCTAGGATACTCATAATAGGAATACATGATCAATAATCACACGTACATATACAACTTTTAAGCCAATGTTTGTAACAGAACATCTAACAATGTGTTCTGAAGATAAATGTGTACTAGCAACTGCATATTATTTAGTGTTAGATTTTCAGCTATGAACATATTCAATTTCTGTGGTGGTAGTAACAAGTAAGAAATTAAAGAAAAAAGGAGCAAAAGGAAAAAGAGCGCATGGCAATGGTTATCAGGTGTCAAAAGTTTTTATACTTCTGTCACTAAAAGTGATTTGTTTATAATAGTGATGCTATTTGCAAAGTAGATACTTAGACATGTTTCATTCCATGATCGAGACATGCTGAAAATTTTATTTATTTATATTCATATATATTTATTTGTATGCTGTTTATTGAGCTTTGTCCCTGCTTGTTTGTTTATTTATTTACAGAGAAGTGAGAAAACGAAGTGACAATGAGGATGATACGAGGTCAGTAACCAGCCTGGCTGGGACACCTGTCAAAAAGTCGGCGCTCATGAAGAACTGCTGCAATGTTTGAGTGACAGATTTTGATGACCTAAATAATATACTTGCATATTTTTGATATTGTTTAAAAAAGCAAAAATGAAGGATTTCAAAAACACATTCTTTCTACTGTGGACTTCACATTTTTGCACTTGCTTTGTCCTTTAGGCCCTGGCGTCACATTTTGCAAATAATTCAAGTGAATGAAATGACCTCAGAATCAATGCTGCAATACTCAGTATGTACAATACTGTAATACGTTTTTCTTCCTTTCTCTGCTTGTGCTGCATGACATCAATATTTCTTGCGTAAAAAATATGCTATGGTAATGTCACTTATCAGTCATAGGCAAAGAAATTCCAGCCTTAATCAATTTAATCTCTCTTTTTTTTCTCTCTTGTCTGCTTATCTAGCCTTTTGAAGGCCTTAAGTTATTCCTTGATGATACATTTCCTAGCAAAACTCCAAACTAGTAAAAGGTTTTATAATTTCAAGTAAAGCCTAAATTGAGAGGAATAGGTGGAATGGGACTCCCTTTGGAGTACACAGTGGAGAATGTATGGAGTTTTGTCATAATTGCACAAAAGTTGGTGAGTTAGAATTTTATTTAATTTTGGGGCTTGGGATTTGATTATAATTTCCTTAAGTTTTAAATCTGCAGGTAAAAGAATTGCTGCACATACACAGTCATCTGTGTCAGCTATTCATTAAAAGAAATCCCTAGAATGAATGAACAGGAACTGCTTATCTTAGTAAGGACAATGTTGGCTGATTTTAAGAAAATATTGATAAGCTCACTAGTGAGTGGTAGGTCTAAGTGCCCAGCATCTTCAAAATCTGAGATGTTATTGCTTACAGAAGTTCTCAAAAGTCCTATTTGTATTATTAATTTGTATTATTTCTGCAATCAGCAAACATCTTTCAATGCTTCTCAGCTTTTGGTGATTTTAATTGGAATGAGAAAGGAATCATTCCAGACCTATCTATTTCTGTCTTTTCTGTGTATATTAAGAAAACATTTCTAAGGTGAAAACATCTCCATGGTACATTAACTCAGCTGTGGATAAAGTTTCCTGGACTGACAGGAAAAATATAAAACTAGGAGCTGTCGTAGTATTTTATCAATGCTATATCTGAACACTGTATGGCTTAAAAAAAAATTTATAAGAATTTTATAAAATGCAGGGTTCTCAGAAATAAGATGGTTGATTAATTTAATAAAATACTATTTTAAAGTAAGGAAAGCAGTATCTTAGGCATTCTTTCAAACCTCTTGTCCAGAGCAGCTGGTCCTTAAGCAATTAACAGAAAGCGTACTGTAAATTAGACACAGTAAAATGTAATGCCAGATGAAATAAGACATCTTATTTCAATTTTTCTTCTTGTAAGGATAAAATACGTCACCTTCAAAGTACTGAGTCAGTTTGCACATGTAGACCTACCGTACTCCACAGAGGAGGTTTCAGGGTTGTAACGTTAGGCAGTGCGGCACTGCAGAGGCCTCACTTCAGTCTTGAGGCTTCTCTGGAGAAGCTAACAGAGATTGAAAGAGGTGCAGGGGCACTAAGATAGTAGTGGAGGGGCAGATATATTGCTTCATGAAGAGAAAACTGCACTTAGCTGAGTGCGCTAAGGGCCTCTTCTGTGTTATTGCGTGTTTAAAAAACAAAACAAAACCACCATCACCAACAAAAAATTCTACCATTACTCATCCACAAAGAAATGAAATGGAAATAGAATATACATAGGTTATATTCCCATATGTTCTCTCCTACAATATTACGGAGGGAGGCAGACAATCCTCTTGGCTTCTGAAGTGTAAGTTCAAGACCTGTAGGCCTTAAAGAGTGTCTTCCCAACACAAAAGGGTCATAATTATAAGCTGTTCCTTGATGTTCTTTCAGTGTTATTAATTTTCATTAACTTAGAGTTTAGGCTGGGGCTCGATACTCTGCTGTGCGACAGCTGAACCACAGCATTTGAAGCATCTGTGGCCTTGGGCTGCAGTAAATGAACTGAAATGTATTTCCATACACCTTGTTGGCACACTCGCATAAAATTGTTTGGAAAGATTTCTGGAAGTGGTTTTGTCCCATTTCCCACTTAAACCTGGGCTGTTGCCAGCTCTAGATCATGTCTACAGGTTTACGAAGGGAAGTTATGGAAGTGCCCAAACACAGTGATCCTGCCACCTCTTTGGACTGTCTGCATCCATATTTGTGTCCCATATTTCCTTTGGTCAAAAACTTTTCCAATGATTTTCCAAGTCACAGTTTTTTTTTTAGCCATTCCCCATTATGCTGTCTGCTGCTGCCAAGAGGAGTTTGGCTGTGTTCTTTGAAATTTCCCTTTGAGTAAATGTAGGGTATTGGGTCATCATCCATAGCCTGCTCTTAGCATGGTAAAATATGTGAGATACTGCTTTCAAATGCAAGTTCCAGATCCATACAGTCAGCAGTACGTGTGCATGTGCAGTTACTGCTTTCTAAGTTTCTTACCCTGCAGAGAATGCCATGTCAGTGTCCCTGGCCATGGAGAACCCAGTTGAAGGAAGTAATTTCAGGGATCTAACTTCTCATCTATTTTTCTCTCTGCAGTACTAGGCCACGGATATTTTGGCTTCTCATTTATTTTATTGTCCAGAATCACTCTTACTTTACTCAGCAAAACAAAAACTCTGTTTTTTAAGCTATGTAATTTTTGTGTCAGATAAAGCAAGTTTAGTTTGAAACAGTAGGCTCTTTTTTTTTTTTTTTAAATAAGACTCAGATTTGGAAACTATAACCTTTCATTTTAATGGTCAACATTACTAGAAAAAGCATTATCAAACTGAAATGCAGCTATTGCTTAGCTGGTGCTGTTTGTAGAAATCTTGCAGTTGTCAATTGCATCAAGTCTGAACCGTCCCTTAAATTATATAGAATTCATGGTAGAGTAAGAGAACTTGGAATGAAATTATTGTTTAAATTTAGAAATGAAAGCATCTGTTTGTACATGGGAATAATGAATTACATAAAGCTTTTATCTGTTTGGCTCTGAAAAATTATCTTGCTTTCTGCCTGAAATGTAAATCGGCAAACCTCAGGTTTATGTTGTGCCATGGCTGTACTACTATGCTTTTTTGTTTTTCTGATTTTGTTTAGTATTTAAGAACTGTTCACTTAACTGCACAAAGTTGTCTTATAACTAGTGGATGTGTTCCCTGAATACACATATTTATTCTAAAAGGAAGAGCTTTTTTGTGTTTTTCCTGGCAATTTGTAAATAAGATTATTTTTATTCAGTTGACATGGAAGTATTATTTTGTCCTGTATATTTTTTTTTACCCTTTTGGTTGTGGCAAGGTGCACATTTTTGAGGCAAAGATTTCTGTGAAATATACCAAAAACATTTTGATCACCACGTTCTTATATCCATCCCCCTTGCGCCTATTCAACATACATTAGTGGCTCAGTAAGATGTGCTGGCACTTCTCTTACGTAATTGTTTCCAGAAATACAGTTATGACCCAAGATGGTTTCAGTGTAACTGTTCTTGTATCAACTATAAAATTATGTGAACGTAAATATTTATATTAGCAAAAATTAATCACAATTTTATGTCTGTATAGCTTGTTAAAATGTTTTCAGGTAATATATATATGGCCACTCCTGCAAGGAGCACAGGGAGAAGGTGCACCCAGGCAGGTCCCTGTTATTCCGGGACCTCGCAGTGTGTCTCTAACAGAGCCGTCTGTCCATGCAGGGGTCCTAGTGCAGGATTTCTTGTTCTGCAGGCTGTTGCTGTGCAATAAGACCAGGTAACTTTTTCAGAGGAGGAAGTGGAATATACATAGGAAAGAGGGATTCATATTCATACGGTCAAGGTACTTTCTCTAACCCTGTCCAGTCTACTCACAGACTGTAGTAATATTTAACACCAGAGATTTCAGTATTTCTCTCCCACTGTATTAGTGATCAGGACTAAATCTTTCTTACTGGTATCCCTAGGCCTCAAGGCCTTCCTCTTCCACATATCTCCCATAGTGAGAAAATGCTTATTATGGTTAAAAGAAATTCAGTACAGCCACGTGGAATGTAGGTTCCAGTGTGTTACACAGTTTGTTAGAAATACGTCCTTTTCTACAGTTTCAGCCCTTTGAGGTATAATTATAGATAGCTGGGCATAACTAAAATCGGTTATTAGGGGGCTGAGTAATAAATAAACCCTGGCAGTGCAAGTTTCCTAGTGAGTATAAGCGGAGTATTTAAAAAAAGGGTATTTTCATACTTGTATAGGGAACAAATTTGGTGAACACTGACTGTCTGTGCCAACTTCTACTAAAGACTGTAATATTATATAAGTAACCAGGTTTTAAAGTGCAAAAACATTTGAAATTTGTTTTGTATGTTTACAAATAGAACTGTGGTGTTCATGCAGTTTGTTCCTCTTCAAAGCTACAGATCACTGCGTTCTCTGTAATTTTGTACATATATATGTTTTAAAAGAACTACCCATTCTCTGTATTGCAAATTACTGTAAAATAAAATACTCTTTAATAGCCATTTAGCATGGTGTATTCTTTTTTATCACTGATCAGTGGCAGCAGCCCAGCGGAACATCTGTGACCTGCCACACTCAGAAGGTTGTGGTTCACCCGTTCCTGTGGCCAGCAACACCCAAGGGCGATGCAGCACCGTGTCATGGAACGAGTGGTGGTGGAGGTGAGTGACACATGCACTTCACTCATGGGAAAGAAATAGGAATAGGTTTTATTGATAATGACAATGGTTTCATGAGATTCTGTGGCAAGGTCACTTATTTTTACTGCATGGAGGTTCAAGATACACACAGGATTACCAAAGTTCAGAATGGACCTCCTTGCTTTCCAAACTCCTTCTGAGAGGAGTCTGGGTGCAGCTGGATCCAGTTTTAGTCCCAGATCTGGTCAGCAGTTTATGACTAAGGGATTTGTAAACAGTCATGTTTACAAGTTCAAAAAGACAGAGCGTGCTCTAGTCACTTACCACGAATCTGTAGTGGCAAGGATCTCTCAACCCCGAGCAGTATCCTTAAGAGGTGTCCCTGCTCAAGAGGAGATCCTGGCATGCAGCCTGCTGCCATGCAAGGAGAACTCAGTGGGCTCTCGGGCTGTCCCCATATTTATGGGATGAGATGACTGACTTACGGTCATTCTTTCATTTCAGAAAGCACTGTTGGCCCTGTTGGCCGGTGTATGCACAATTAGCCTTATCTCCCCATCAGGATGTGGCCACCAGCATTGTTATTGGTGGTTAATGTTCGATTTGGGAAAGAAATTGGGGAGGCAAATGGCAGGATCAGATAATGTGGTGCTTAACACTTGAATAGAGCTACATGTGAGAAGTCAGGTTGAGCTGACAGGAAGGAGCCCATCCATCACACACCGCAATCTCTCTCCGTCTCTGACTTCTTGGTCTCTGCGAACAGTCGTCCCTTTACGTCTGGGCTGACAGGAGATGTCCTTCACTGGAAGCACTGAGCAAGGCCTGAAATTTTGGCATCGTATTTTTACAGAGATTTTTGCATCATTCTGTCCCTGTATTACTAGCATGTAAGAAAGAAAGTAAAAATTGACCAAGAATAGTAAACCTATTGCAGATACACTTTACACATTTTGCTACAGGAATCTCCAGTACTGAGAGACTGGGTATCTCAAAAACCACTTGTGGTAAAATGAACAACTTAAATTTGGATCCGAAAGTAACTTAAAAGAATATTCTTCTAAGTATTGTGTTTCCTATAAATATATTCTTCATAGTTGCTGCACTTGAAATAATACAATTTTTTTTTAATAAAAGTAATTGGGGACAACTCATTGGAAATACTGTAGATTCTTTAAATTAGTCTTCAGTTTGACTGATGGAACTGCTGTAGTGCCTGTTTCTAGCCTTAACAACAGCTCCTGCTTTGCTGAGTGCTGCTGAGATCTGTCTTTCTAAGAAACTCTTTAGCTCATTCAGAGGCAAGAGGTCAGACTGACAAGAGTTTAGCATTAGGCTTTTCCTAGGTTTGGAGCCAAATTTTGTCCTCCTGGCTCTGTCAGTCCTCAAGGAATTTCAGCTCCTAGAGTTAGTTTTCTCAGCTACTCCAAAGTTCAAAATGGCATTATCTTTTCCTGTGTATCAACCTCCAATTTACTTGAAAATTGGCGCAATGGATCAGTCAATTTGGATGGCAGACGCAATTAGGAGGAGAGCAACATGAGGTGCTCTAACTCATGATTATATCCGTGGGTCTGCCACAGAGCAGTAAGCTGTGGAAGAAAGAGAGAAAAAAGGGATGTGGGTGCTTTATATACCGAACATGTTCCCTTCAAACCTGAATTTCCTTATTTCAGACCATAATACTAAGTAAGACATGAAGTTTAATTTTCATATTCACCTTCCTCTTTCAGTATTTTTCTGCCTTATTCCTGTAACCTACCTTATTATGGCCTTAAAACCAGTAGGAATTTGAATGTAATATTTACCTCTTTGTGAGGTTAATGTGAACAAATAAAAAGTATTGTTGAAACTGAAGAATTTTAGCCATTTTTAATGCCTGATACCACTGGCACTGGTATTACAGTCCTATTTCTTCTTATCAGTGTTGCACTCAGCAGGGATTCCTGGTTCATAAACTGATGTTGTAATCCATAGAAATCCAAGGAAAGGTGATTTTCGTACAACAGCTAAAATTACTTGCCTGGTAGCGTTCCATTTTAGACTCGTCTGTTGCTTTGTGTAGCTAATTATGTGCTTTGCTAAAAATATGCTCTAGCTTTCGTTTTCCAAAAGTTTTGTTTTTATTTTTGCATTTTTATTTAAGAATATGCATTAAAAATTAAAGTAAAATCAAGAAACAGCTTGCATAAAAGAATGGAGAAAGTTTTCCTCATACAGAAGTATATTACTTTCTCTGGTCCCCAGCTCTGACCGTGTGCTTGGATGAGAAAAAGCTGTTCAAGTACTTGCACCAGAACAAAAGGGTACTGGAAATATTTAAGAAAGAGGAAAATGAGAAGGAAAAAACCCCCAAATAATAGTAATAATAAAAAGCCTATGGCTACTACATTTAGAACAAAATACTGCATTACAGCTTTTGTTATACTGAAAACAACTTTCGGCTTTAGTCTATAGCCACTTTTGTAGTTCTTAAGGAACATTTTTGTTTATGTCACAGGCACATTCCTGTAGCGACTATCACTGGAGTTTTCAAAGAAATTCTCCAGACATTTTGCAGTACATTTATGAGAAAAGTTCAGCTTATCAAATTGTGTTCTTAAGTCATAAGTCAAGGGGTTTAAGGCTCAGATTGTTTTCACAACAGGGCCCTTTAGGGATCATCTAGTCCAACCCCCTGCTCCAGCAGGGACACCCAGAGCACGTGGCACAGGGCGGCATCCAGGCGGGTTTGGAAGATCTCCAGAGAAGTAGACTCCACAGCCTCTCTGGGCAGCCTGTGCCAGGGCTCTGGCACCCTCACAGGAAAGAAGTATCCTTATATTTATGCATATGAAACAAGGCCTTCTGCATTTCTTAAAAAAAAAAAAAAAAAAAGTAACCCTTGATCACAGTAGCTTCCCCATGGTGGTTTTCTCAGAAAATAACATGTTCTTATAATCTTTTCCTATTGGTGTAAATGTGTTCTGAATCCAAGGTTATATCTTGCTCAGCACATGAGGACAACTATTTTGGCATTTGAAGATCAGAGAACACTCCTAGTGTTTTACTGCAAAGTGCCCTGGGCTACTGCGGCTGGCCTGGATATTGTTGGAGACACTTACAGTTCATATGGGGTTAAACACCACAATTTTAGTTAAAGTCTTGCACTGCAAGCTCCACAGGGAGAGGCAGGAACCATAGGGCAAGGATGCCATTAGGAGGCTCCTGGAGACACGGGTTGGACGCATGGCTGGACGCCTCTCTGCTGAGGTTCGAAAGGGCCTCTTAAATCTGCTAGGACTATTTCTTAGCTGGGCTAACTCTGAGATGTTACTGCTTGGGAAGCAGCTGGACAGAATATGGGTGCCTGGTCCCCGCAGGATCTTAGTATCTGCGTAGTCTCACATGAGGGCCGGATGCCAACACAAGGCTTCGCCAGGTCCTCCACAGGGGTTCTCACTACAGCTACTTTGTACATGAAAGGCACTGTAGCAATTTTCATAGGCTATTCTATAATTGCTCAGAAATGTGCATTGCCATTTGAGTGCAGAAATTCCTGAAAATGAGCTTCTTTCAGAAATTTGTATGGATGACTTGAGTTGCAAGGTGGTCCCAAGGAATAAATGATATCTTTCCTAAAGACTTCATGGACCATTTGAGCACTGTGGCTCTCACAGAAAAACTCTGTTTTCTAAAGAAGAACATGAGTAATTGGAGCACTGAAGTGCTTTGATGAGCACGAAATCTGTGCTCCTTAAATGGGGAACATACACGGATCATTTCATGCGTGTGTAAGTTTTTTTTCTGCCTGTTGAAGAGAGACTTGCCTCTTCTTTTTGTGGTGTATTTACAAGTCATAAACAGAACATGGGGGAGGACAGGACTCACGCTGCCTGTGCGTGGTGGCTCTCCAGAGAGCATGATGACAAATCAGGCTTTTAACTGAGTTCAAAATAGAATATGACACTTTCAGTGAATGGAACAAATAGATGATGTGAAGTGTGAAAAATCTTTGGCAATTATCTATTGATAGCATTTGTTTGAATAAGAGTGGTAAAATTACCCTTCAGAAGAACACATTTGAAGTTAAATAGAGAGCTTTAAAATTCTAGCCAGCAAAGTACATAAATATATGTACAGTTCTGAATGAGTAAATATGGGAAGAAATACATACAAGTTTAACACAGGTCCTTTGCTTTAAAGACAAGTCCTATAATAATTGTGTTACATCATAACTACCAATTTTTTTCCACTTTTATTGTAAAATATAAATTTGTGAGTAAGGAAACTGAGTCTCTTAAAAATCAAGATATTTTAAACACATTCCTCCTGAAAGGAAGTTATATCAAAAAAATGGAAACGAATACTTGAAGGCCAACCCTTCCCTTCACTCCTCTGCTTCCCCTTCCCCTCCCCCCGCCCAAAAAAGCAAATACCCAGAATGGCTACTGTTCTGCTCCCAAATCTTAGAGTTGTCTATTCCTTATATTTGTGTCTCCCTCTTTTCTTTTTTTCATTATCCTATTTCTGTTTGCCTTTCCATTCCATATTCTTTTTGCTCACATCTCTTCCATTCATCTACTTATTTTTTGCCCTATATTTTCTAATTTTGTTTGATTAGTATCTATTCCTTTGCAATTTTCTCTTCCTTCTGCTTCACGTGGTTGCGGTGCATAGACTCTGTGTCCTGGCACCTCCCTAACTCCCTCTGACTTAGCCAAAAATGTTTTTCAAATAACTGCCTTAGCAATTAGCAGTTCAGTTATTTAAAACTGCCAAAGTTTATTTGCCAATTTTCTAAAAAGGAATCCAGGTGGCGGACACCTTCTCTAAAATCAGGTTGGCATTGGTTTGACTTCAAATATGAAAATATAGCTAGCTGATTTTATCACTGATTCTTTCCAGATATAAGTTTAGGGTGGAATACAAAAAAAAGAGTGCACGTGCATGCCCTGAGGGTGATTATTGGCTGGATAACGTTGGTATTTACTGCCTTCCATTCTGCCAGGTTCATTATGGAGATGAAAAGTCACTAATGACAGAAGAAAGGGTGCTGCTGAATTTGTTTGGAGTGTTACTATCATAATCTAATTCTGAGTTAACCAAAAACCTAAAGATGCTCTTCTGATCAAAGTACATGTGCATGCCCTGGAGATCTAAAAGTTTGGGAAAGTGAGTGTGAATATGTCCTCTCCTCTCCTTCCTCCCTCCCTCCCTCTCTTCCTCTCTTTCTTCCTTCTTGTTTTTCTTTTTCTTTCTTTCTTTCTCTCTCTCTCTCTCTCTCTCTCTCTCTCTCTCTCTCTCTCTCTCTCTCTCTCTCTCTCTCTCTCTCTCTCTCTCTCTCTCTCTCTCTCTCTCTCTCTCTCTCTCTCTCTCTCTCTCTCTCTCTCTCTCTCTCTCTCTCTCTCTCTCTCTCTCTCTCTCTCTCTCTCTCTCTCTCTCTCTCTCTCTCTCTCTCTCTCTCTCTCTCTCTCTCTCTCTCTCTCTCTCTCTCTCTCTCTCTCTCTCTCTCTCTCTCTCTCTCTCTCTCTCTCTCTCTCTCTCTCTCTCTCTCTCTCTCTCTCTCTCTCTCTCTCTCTCTCTCTCTCTCTCTCTCTCTCTCTCTCTCTTTCTCTCTCTTTCTCTGTCTTTCTCTATCTCTTTCTCTCTATTCTTCCTCCCTTCCTTCCTTGCTTCTTTCCTTCCCTTGTCCTCTCAAGAAACTGTGTGGACCCAAGACTAATTTTGATCTTCTGGGCCCCTGTGCATGCTCTAGCATGTTCTCCAATTGCACCAGATTTCCCTTTTCGCCTCTCCTTGTGTGTAACTTGGTGCTCAGCAGAAGGGAAATGTGATTTTAATGAGCAGAAGAAGCACCCTTGAGTTAGCCAGGGTGTATTAGTGGTGTCATGCACTGAGGATTTGAAAAGGAAGTAGTCTGGATTACATAAACACACAACTTCTTAGTTTATAATTGCACAGTGTCAGCATCTGATTTTAATATCATTATAGTAATAGATAATACTTTGATACAGGCAATAGCATTATAAATATTAATTTTTGAACAGATTATTTCTTTCTTCTGGAATAGTAATGTCCCTCTTTCCTGGGAGGAAATCATCAGTAATTTAGTAAGACAACCATTTCACCTTCCAGCATACATTTTGAAAAACACTGGTTAAGTATCTCAAATGTAATTATAACAGAAAAATTAAGGGTGCATTAACCCATTCTCTCCCACCAACACACCTACACTAGTGTAAGTGATTATACTGTTAGCTGCAGTAATTAGATTATATTGTTATAGATGACTGCAAAGTCCAACTAGAGATTTGCATTTATGGGATTCAGACATATTTACTACCAGTTGTTCTCTACAAATATAAGAAACAGGGTTTATGCTGATGTGTTTTACTATGTTATAATTTAATCCAGTTAATTGGCATTCATGCTGATCAAATAAATCTGATTTAAGATTTTGCCTGAAGAAACTACATCAAAGAGTAGGATTTCCAGAATTATTCATAATATAGACAAAGTCCCATTAAAATTATTTTTTATAAATTAAACAAAAGTCACTGTCGGAAAATACAGGAAATTTGGAACTACAAAGTTAAGGCCTATCAAACAAATTGTCTACTATAAAATACATATAAAATACAAAGAGGAAAGATAGCTTTTGATTTTTACAAAGCCTTATAGTACTTCTTATTTACTGTAATTGAAATGAGGGAGAAATCTGCATAGGATGAATTTATGTAATGAAGGCAATGATGTACAATGACTTTTTTTGAAATGTCTGGCTATGTTCATTTTGAAAATCCCCAGTAGTGTAAAGACCATCATCACACACATAAATGTCTGCTAACTAAATTAATATATTGACCAATTCATTCATTCATCGAATTAAGTGTCATATAATATAGATTTCTTTTGAGCAATTGTAACATTTCTGAATAATTTGGCAGGCATTATTTTAATATAGTACAAAATAATTTCTGACTGTAACCTGTAATTATTTATTTTACTAAATTTTCCATTTATGGGAATATATGTTTATTTATTTATTATATTCAAGCATCACAAATCAGTAACTTTTAATTAGGACTTTTTGTGTCTTTTTTTAGTGTTAAGTTTCATCCAGATACAATCAGTTCCAAATTACTTTCTGTCATTGCAGTTTAGTTTGTAAATCAACTTCAGCTGCAGTGCTTGTAATTACAATAACTGAGAAGATACCTAGTTTTATGTTCCAGAGTAACTCTGAGCTTATACCTGTTTTTTTTTTTATCTGTTACTTTAGCTAAACTAACCTTAGCAAAAATAACAACTGCATCAAACAGCAAAAAAAAAGGGTACTTTTTGAGGTAAATACTTTGCTTATTCAAATGATGTTTTAAGACCTCAGTTAAGATTTTGCTTTCACAAACTTCTGACAAGCTTCAGCAATACCCAGCCGACTACAAATAGCAGCTATGGTGAGGAGGAAAAATCCGTTTTCTTTTCCTCCCAAACCGCTTGTCCTGTGCAGTCACTAGAGGGCAGTAATGACCAAGGAAACCTTATTTGTTCCAACAGTCCCACAGGTTGGGCTGCTTGTGCCTTCCCCGCCCCCCAAAAAGAACTCTTCTTCGGAGAGTAGGTTAATATGGTAACACATGCATAATATGTTAGTTAAATACAGTGCTATTTTCACTGAAACAAGCTAGGTGGTTTATATCATCTTTGTGAAAATTACCTTGAGTCTAAACTTGACGTTAAACAATGTTACTCACGTAACCATCTTTCTTCTGCTGTGTATTTGTTTGACTTGTTTGGTGCTACCACGCTGGTACCTACGGCAGCACCTGTATCTGCGGCGCGCGGTGCTTGCTGTCGTCTTGCAGAAAAGCTTGGGTTGTTTTTGTTCCTTGATTGCTTTCATTTGTCTTTTAGAATATTATTATTATGAAAATGAATTGCTGTAGCCTAGTTTTCACTAATGGAAAGCAATTCTCTACAGTCTTTGAATGGGGGGAAAAAAAAAAAAAGGGCATTTTAACTCCTTTCAGTGATAACCTAGCCTAGCATTAGCAGCACTGTATTTTGGAGCGTCTCATAGTTTGAGCAGATTGCTTCTTTAAAGAACCTCTTTGCATGCGTATCTTGAAAGTGTGAGGATGTTAAGACTGAATAAATAAATAATTAAATCATAAGAAATGAAAGGCCTTCACTTTGGGACTCCCTAGATTAGAATTTTTGGTTGTGTAGTGGCATGCATTAATTGGCAATTAACTCAAGTTAACTAAAACAACTGTAAATGTTAGCCTGGTGAGTCCCTAGGTATTTATTCATTGTTCTTTTGCCCCATTTCATCAATGTAGCAAATGTTTGTTCTTTACCCTGGTGATCAGCCTGGGGTAATGAACAAATGTTTGCAGTTGGAAGCAAATGAGCTCCGCTAGCTTCCCTTGTTCCAGGTAAAATACTTGCAAATGGGGGCGGGAGGGGGAGAAAAAAGGGAAAACACTCTTGTCAGGAGGCAGCAGTGCTTTGGCAGTGAGTACAGGGAGACAAGGTCCTGGTTGCGGCTTGGTGTCCCCAAATCCCAGCCCTGTGAGGCGGGCATGGTGCCCGCTTATGCTGCAAGGTGTTATTTTGTCTGCACTTCTTAGCAATATCTGTGGTTGTGCCTCAGCTGCTGCTTCGCTGTTAAATAAGGGGTCCGAGACCAGGCTCTCTCCTTCGCCCCGTGGTCGAGGCGCCATGGGCGGCAGCCAGGGCCCGTCAGGCTTCGTAAAATGGCGGCCTCGGCAGCTGCTGGGTGGGGAAGGAGGATGGGCGCCCCTTTTGAGCAGAAAGGCGGCTTTACTGCGTGCGGATGCCCTGCACGCAGCGGGGAAGCTGTCTGCTCAGCCACCTGCGGCCAGCCGAGCCCGCTGAGCTGCCGGGAGTCCCTGCGATGGAAGCTCGGGGGGCCGCGAGGGCTGCGGGTCGCAGCACGGGGCAAACAGCGGCCATGGGGCCTGCCGGAGGGCACGAGGGCTGCTCGTGCTCGCTCCGCTCTTCCGCCCGGCTGCTGCGCTGCGTGCGGGCGAGCGCGCGTGCCGGCCGGCGTCCGCACACGCGGCCTTGCTGCTGCCGTGAGCTTTGCGCTCGCCGCCTTCCTGCCGCGTGCCTTGGCCCTCCCGGTGGCGGGGGCGGGCGACACAGTGTTATATTCACATCCGTGATGCACGGATTTGTTTTTTTTCATGATGCAGAAAGTACGAAGTCAATCAGAGCCCTGCCCGCTATGAGGAAAACTGCACCGGCCGCCTTGTGCCGGGAAAGGGGATTCCCACCTGGAACACCTGGTGCCCTCCCATTCCAGTGCAGGACAGGGGACTATGGCACAAATTCCTCGGGGTAAGAGGAGACAGTGGCAGGGTCTGATGTCCCCGAAGGGCAGGTGAGCGTGGGCGAGCTGCCCTCCTCCAGGCAGAGTCACTGCGTTCCAGGGCGCCTCTGGGCAGCAGTTTCCAGAGAAGAATCCAGAGATAGCAAGAACTGCTATCTTTTTTATATACACACACATATCTATAAAGTATGTGATATAGATAATATATATCTTTATATATTTCTGTTTTAATGTATTAATATATACAAAAATTTCTTAGGTGGCTTTGAGTTTTGGATTATATTTCCTACACTTTCTGGAGACAGTTGGGTGGGAAACAAAAAAAATATTCTGAGTCTGTGTGTTTAGTGGGATTTTTTTGAGGTTGAATGGTCTACCTACATGCACACATAAATATGATATATATATTTTTTTGAGTGGATGAACTTTGCCCTGAAATGAGTTGCTTATAAGGTTTCTAAAGCCATGTTCCTATGATGGTTTTTGTGTTGCTTCGGTAGCTCTAGAGCATTTATCCATGTAATAGAATGGTCTTCTGCTCCACTGGTTATATAGTCCTCATGCTTCGGTAACTTTGTTTGATAGGATTCAGATGAAATGCTGCTTAATGTATTTTTGTATTTAAATGGTTATTTATAGCAAATAAGAAAAACAAACATTTAAAAAGATATAATCAGCTTGACTTAAAAGGCTAATTAGGTTTCAAGATATATTAAATTCTATGACTGAACAACTTTTTTGTAGTACATGTTAATTTTTTTTGTGATATGACACAGTTGTAACATGAATTATTGACAAATATATCTGTCAATGAAGAGAATTTACTACGTTATGTGCATGAAAGTTTCCTAATTGACAGCGTACTTGAGGGTTTGATTCTGGAAGCTGAATCAGGTGGGCCAGGATCTTCATGACCCTAAAAGAGTCTTTACAAGAAGGTGGTGGGACAGTGATTACAGGGCACCTATGATGCTGATTTAGAATAGCTTTGAAGACCAGGCTTAAGTGTTATATTGCCAGTGCTCCAGGATAATCTCGCTGAACTGAAATTGCTGTACAAGCAGATGAATGAAACTCAATCAGGTAAAAGTTATTTCAGGAGCAGGAGATCTTGCATCTCATCTAGCCAGTAGTTATGCAAATAGCATTCATATGTGTCTCTATTCATTTCCTCTTCGGTTGATTTACTTTCAGTGTGCACCAGAGACAGATAAAAAGTTGTCCTGGAACACTTAAGAAAGTAGATGTTTAAAGCTCAGAGTCCTACCAGCTGTCTCTTTACATATATCATTGCAGTTACATCTTCAGATGAAGATGTTAGTGTGTTCAGTGTGGCAAAGGAGGTGGGTTGTCTTCTAAAGGTGTTCCGTATAAATGCAGCTTAATGGCTTGAAATCAAAATGCGGAATTAAATCCAGGCATGAAAGCAGCTGATTGAACCCAGGGGAGAGGGAGCTGACACGTGTTTAGGCAATACCCTTCTTATAGGCTATAAATGACCTTTGGGGACAGTAGAATCTATTAGATAAAATTCATGAATTTATAAAATTCACTCAGTTTACATTGTCAAGACCAGCAACTAAGCAGTGGCTGTGAGGATTTTTTCCAGCTAGGAAATGACCCTTAGTTTGTCATGTTTCTCTTTACAGCCTCGCTAAATCTAAATGGTTATGTTGTCTCCATGGTTAAAGACTGGTTTAAAATCTATGGCTATGTGCTAAAAATAATTTGAAATCTAGATTGGAGATCCATTTCATCCTTTACTAAGTATCAGGAAATGCTCACATCAGATGCTTGCCATCTGTATTAATAGAGGTTGTTCTGAAACCACAATTTCAAGGACTCTTGGTCATGGTTCAGCAGCTTTTCTGCATGAGGTGGATGGCGAATACACAGTAGCTATGGATATGAGTTGCCTGTTTAATCATAAGAAGATAAAACACTTCAGGCATGGGAGCAAAGCTTCTACCCTTGGGTTACAGAATTTCCTGTGTCACTTGATAGCAGGCACAAATGTTTCTTCCTTACCTAATGTTGTGAGGTTTCTTTTTAAGGGAGTATAACAAGCTAACTTTCCTTTAAAGGTTACTCTCCAGATGTCTTTAATAGGAGCAGTGAAATTATTTTAATGTGTTATTTTTAGGTATTATTTTTATCTGATATATTATTTTTTTATTTGATCCTTGTTTCAAAATAGTGGTTCTCTGTCTTTTGGAGGATTAATTTAGCCCTGTGCTGTTGAGTGCAGGATAGAGCTTGTCCACTACAATGTGAAGTTTGTATCTATTCTAAGAATAACATACGTTGTATGCTTGTGATGATCTTGGTCCAACTTGCTTTCCTTGTTGTTTGGATAAGTCAAATGCTGATGGGGCTGAGTACATCAGTGCACCAGAATTATCACACATCTCAAACCAAGTGTTTCTAGATTGCAACCCCAGCCCCTTCAGCGCGAGACAGAGCTGAGTCACCAGCAGCGATGACAGAAGGGCATATGGACTATGGAGAACTTGTCTCGTCTACCTATAGAATGAGAGTGGAGCACTGTAAGTATGTAAAGATAGTAGGAATATGTGCCTGTAAGGCACATATGTGAAGCCTAAAATGAATTACTCAGAAGTGTAACTCCTTGAATATCATCTGCAGGAAGAAAACTGGCTAAGTTTTTGTGAAACTATATGTGTATGTATTGGGACGTATGGACAGTGGCAGCAATGGTAGGGGTAGTAGTTTAGATAATCTAGATAGTTGTTTTTTTCCCCTGCTGCAAGGGAACAAAGGCATAAAAAAGTACAAGGCATTTGCAATTCTTTTTGTTCTCATCTCAACGCTAGTGTTTTCTTGCTCAGTATTCTGTAGTGCATGCCTTTTGTTTGTTGATTTTCTTAGCGTAGGTAACTGGATGTGGTGTTATTTGGATCACCAAAGATGTGCTGTGTATAAGCTGGAGTACAGGAGGGTCATACTGATAGCTAAGGTTCTTCTCTATTCTTGACTCCGTCATAAAAGCTTTTGTGTTAAAAGACAAAATAGTTGAATATTTACTTGGCATCCTCATCCTAGAAGGTGGTAGACCTCTAAATGATAGAGGTCTGAGTCCTTTCTACTTGTGCTGGAAGATATTGCAAAATGGATGTAACTGTGCCTAACACATAGAGGGAAATATTTCATAAGAGACCCAAAACAATGAGATGATTGGAAAACTTGCAAGGAAAACTAAAACTTTTGAAGAACTGAGATATCAGTTTCATTAAAGCATTAGCAAGGGAAGATTTCTGTGTTTCTATAAATGCTGTGCCGAATCTGCATATACCTTTATCAAAGCGGACAGTATGGAAAGGGCTTGTACTGATTAACAAATTCACTTACTTAAATGGGTAGCTTTACTATGTATATTTTCGCTCTATTGACCTCTTTCTGGGAAATGTTTGAACTGTTTTTGCTGAGACATTAAATAAATTTAATACATTCTAAAGCAGAGAGAAAGCATGAAAACTTCAGCTTAACTGGTAAAATTTGCTGAAGTTGTAAGCAAGTGTAGAATTATAACAAGTATAATAAAACCATAATTTTTTGTTACAATGTGCAGTGAAGTAAATGTCACTAGAACTGATGCACCTGTTGTGGAGAAAGAGAGAAGAAAATATGTTAAAATCATTGCTTTTGTAAATGGAGAAGTGTATGTAAAATTATACTTTTGCGTGATCTGTCACTTGCATCAGTTTTGAAGGTAGAATACACAAAATAACTTTTAACAAGTTATTTGGTAGTCTTCTGTGAACACTTCAGATTACAGGATCTCTAGATAGAGATTTCAGATTTTGAGGGATGAGGAGGATTGATCAGTTGATTTTTTGGGGCAGCGGTAGCTGTACTTCAAACTGCATAGACACGGGTGTTCATACAGACTTTACTAAACTGGTAGGATGTGTGAGGATAGATAAAATGCTGAGAAATATGGTAAAGCAAACAAATGCAGAAAAGGTGTGCTTTCCAGAGTAAGACAGAAGATCACGAGAAAAAAGATGTCTAGAAATGTAGATAGTTAATGGCAGAAATAGCAAGTGAACAGAGAAGACCTAAGAACAATTCTGTGCATTGGGAAAATCTGGATGTGGGATTAAGGGTGTGTTTTTATTCTATGCAGAATTAGAGGGTTCTGACCACTTGCCCAGACTTTCCAGACGTCTAATATCAGGTAAGATATAAACAGTTCCTTTAATGTTCTGAGCTAGTTGTTCATGTGCAGCCTGTGTGTGCACTGCAAACCCATTGCCTTATGTTATGATACAATCTTATTTCCATCTGTAGTTTCCTGGACAGAATTGCTCTAGTTGAGGTGAAACATATTTTTCTTGAAGTTGTATAACAGTATCTGTCAGTACTCTGCATATATTCTAAAAAAGGTTATTAGATTTTACCGTAGTAAGTTTTCTAAATTCTAAGAAAAGGTTTATTAATTGCACAAGCTGTCCTCCTAAATGCTTCAAGCTGCCGCCTCAGGAGTCTGGAGATCACTGCAAACTGAATGTTCATCAGAGACATATCACTGTCCTTAATCCATCAGGCATGTCTTCCCTGCTCTACATTTTCTTACTGGAAGTGGCTGTTGCTTTTCCATCTGATCATCTGGGTCATCTGATCATCTGGGAGAAAAGAAAATTAAGTTGGGAAGAAAATAATTCTAGAAGGTGCTGTTGGAAGCAGGATGTTATCTTAGAGGAGCCTTTGATGTCACTCACAGGGGTGACTTCCCTGTTATTGATAGTGGAGTCTTCCTCAAAAAGTCTTCCTCAGAAAGTTTTGATTCAGCTTCATTATTTGGTTCTGGTATCTTGTTAGTAGAGAGAATAATTGAATTAAAGCTTGAGGAATGTTATGACATTATAATATTTATGATTTATAAGGAATCATTATGATACATGAAGCCTATGATATGTGAGAAATCATTAGAATTTGTAAATGTATTATGTATACATATGTGAAAATTGCCATTTCGGCTTAAATTGAATTAATTTGCAAATGTTTGAAGGGTAAAAACATTAGGAAAGAGAAATAATTTAGGTCTGTAAATTGTTTTTTTTAGGATTATGGGATCACAACTTGAAAAGAATTTTGAAAACAGTGCAGTTGGCCAGAGCATGTTGTGGAATAATCTGATTAAATGCCTTTTTTTTTTTTTAATCCTGTAGATTAAAAAGGACTAAAACCAAACAAGACTAGGGAATACACAAAATGAGATCAGACATCAGTGACAGAGAATTTAGCTCATCTTTCTGTTCCATCTGTTTTGGCTCTAAGTAGTCTTCAATTTATTATGGTTATGGTAAGGGTTTCATTCATGTTTGATGCACGCTCATAATCTAAAGAGTTATGTAACTGCTGACTTACCGTCACCTTTTCTGGCTTTTTCCTCAGGAAAATATTATTTTATGGTAAAGGTCTGATACTGCATATATTCTTTGACTGATAAAGCACTAAAGTATGAAAGATATTGGGGTCTGAACTGAATTTATTTATTAAGAAATGAAGTAGTAGGCTGACAGGAAAAGTAAGTAGTTGCTTACTACTAGAGTGGTTAAAAGAATAACCTTTATGTGCTGCAGTCAAGATAATCCTCCTTTGTGGCTTTTTTGCTCAAATCTTATGGATTGTAAGCCTGTCTGTCTGAACTGGGTTTACAGATATCTGATAACTATGACCTGGAGTATCATATCCTATGTTCATCTGAACTGGCTTCCTCAGTTCTGATTTGTATTCAGTTCTGATCTGTATTAAAAGACACAAAGCAATAAATAAATGAAGAGGAAAGATCCTGTAAATCTCGCTAGGATGAGGTAAATCTTTTGCTAGATGTTCCAGCAAAGCAGGGCGCTGCTATTGTTAGTGGCAGCAGAAGGGGAGCAGAAACCACACATTGGGGTTGCTACTGCAAGTGTGAAGGAAGAAATTAAATGCTGCCTGAAAACAGTAGTTTTTTGCTCTTGATTGCACATGAGAGCACTGGTTTGTTTGCAGTGAGAAACACTGTATCCAGACTTTGATATGTTAAACCATGCCAGACCTCAGGCTGCTCTGCATAAAATGCACACTTAATTGAGATCAGCTCATTGCTGTAGAGCCAATCTAAGCTTGAGCAGCATTACCGTACCAACTTTTGCAGCTAGATATGTGCTGGTGGACTAGTCCATAGTTCTAGCTACTCTATAACAGAATATATGTCTTTCAGAGACAGTGTGTGGAGATAGATGGCAGAAATTAGAAGAAAATAACAATATGTAACTGGTTAGGTGTTTATAGATCAATAAATATAGATCTGCAGATCAAAACGTAGAATATATGGATTACATATAAATAGACTATCTGCCTTGTCAGGTTGTGAGTGATAGACAACAATGCTTGAAAGATTCAAACACTCACTGGTGGTTCATATCATATCATATCATATCAATCCTATCATCACTATACTCATATTCAGCACAGTAATAGAAACTAGTATTTATTTCTTATTTTTTATCCACCTTTTTAACTCGTTGCACAGGTCACTATCTGGATCAAGCCAGATGTCCTCAGATGACCCAAGTTTGTGGGTCAATAGGCACTCAGAATAATTTGATGGGGTCAAGTTTTAGATGCTTTACCAGCATCACTTCAGCTTTCTACTGCCTTCCTTTAGTCTTGTCTGACCTTCAGTTGTTCTTTGGTGCAATCATTTTCTACCGCAGTAGCAGACATTGCTGTTTTGAGGCCTGCATTTCATTTTGGAGGATAACTAGTTCTTTATCTTGGCACTCCCTGTAAGTGTAAACTGCCCTCAGCATTTTTAGAATTATGCCTTTATTCATCCATCCTTACTCTTTCACCTTGGTAAGTTAGTTGTCATTCCACATCCTTCCAATCATACCAATAACTGTGAAACCAATTGGGTGAGAACTTGGGGATTCACACATCCTGTGCCTTCATAAGTAAGTTGCTGTGAGATCACTAATCACCATCCTGTGATTACACCAAATTTTTACACGGTCTCCCCTGTATTAGCTCTAGGTCTATTGCAGAACGATGGCTGTACAGTGTAGCAAGTGAATCTTTGTGAACATTTGTTATTGCCCAAGTCTTGTTTTTTTCACCATTCCAGCAGTTTCTTGTCCTGGAGAGTAATCTTGAGAGGTATCCCAGCTCATGGGGCAGTTCACTGCCATGCAACTGCCCACTCCTCTGCCATGCATACGAGCTCCATGGGATCTAGGCTGCAGTGTTTTTTTGAGATACAGATTTTGACTCATGGTCATATACAGGAGATACACCAGTTTTGCTGACTGTATGCTGTGTGGAAGAAAACATAGCCCTTTTTGCTATCTCATGCCCATTTCTAGTCCTGCCAGTTGCAGTCAGTGCTGTGTAGTTCCTCCTGGTCAGCGCTGCGCATTGTCAATTATCTGTGACCAGTGGGGGTGCAAGATGGAGAGGGTAGCAGTGATCCTTTGGGCTCTGGATTGGTGATAGGGAGGATAGTTGTTCTTTTAGCAGTGCGCTTGGGGACCCCTTGGGGATGGCAGGAAAGGTTGTATGCGTGCACATACACAGTCCCTTCAGCTCTCACTAAACTGCCTTTTTTTTTTTTAGGTTTTGCTGTAGTCTTTTTGTTTGGAGATAAGAGTTACTACAGACATCTACATTTGAACTTCATACCCCTTGTAGCTGATAAGTCGGCCAGCCTCTTCAGCTTGAAGAGATGCTGAAAGGTATCACATCCACCATGTGTAGAGAAATCTTTCAGTGTAACAGGTCATTTTTAAAAAAATGATAATTAGCTGAAAATTGATTAAAGATGTACTTACCATTTATAAAATAGTTTTCCTGTTCAAGGTGCTTCAATCATTTTCAGCACCTTACCATCCCCCCCATCTGCTCTACTGCTCACCTCTCCACCCATTAGTGTTATTTTCCACCATCTTCTAATTTTACACTTTAGGTAATAGTCTAACTGTTCTTCGCATACTTTTCATTCAGTGGATATTTATGAGCGTCATGTGACTTTTGCCTTCTCAGTATACATTTTAATGCACACTCATCACGGAGCATGAGCCATAAACTTATAGAACATTTAATTTACTGCATTTGACTGCATCAGATTCTAGCAAATTGACTATAAATTTATATGAAACATTTTCCAGGGTTACTAGGTTTAGCAACCTGATTTATTTAGAGTCTGCCATGTAGAAAAATTAATATTAAATAAACAAATAGATGATGTTAACTTCAGCAGTGTGAATAAATACATAAAATTAATCCCCCTTTCAACTTTACAACTTCAGAGTGTGGAAATATTAACAGAAGTATTATGAAGTACACAGTGTGCATTGTAAATGCAGCTTGTAATTACCTATAACATTAGAGAGGAATTAAATTAACTCATGTTAAGATTTACCCAGTCAAGTTCAATAACTCTATTGGATACCCTAGTGATGGGATATGGGGGTGATCATGTTTCTCCTGGGGTTCTTTGGGCAACTCTGAAGCAAGGCATTGCTTGTGTTGTCTGTACATCCTGGCAGAAGGGATGGAGCTGTGTTAGGGATGCCCAGGTCCTCCAGTGAGGTTGCTTCAGAATTCATTAATTGTAATGATGGGTTATTTGCTCCTTTTTTTTTTTCTTTTTGAAGGGATTATGTTTGGTGCAATAAATATTTTTATTTGATTGATAGGACTGTTGAAATGATTGGTAAACATCTATTAATGTTTAAATATACAGTGTAATTACTGTCTTTGGATAGTGATTTTGAATTCTTCTACGAGATGGTAGGCATTCTTCATTCTACACTGACTTCACTTTTTGCATAAGTTTCATACTCTGTATTTCCATAATTAGACTAGAAGTAATCTGGTTGCTATTCATCACCATTACAGTTACCTTTATACTAGCAAGATTGTTGCTGCTCTGTTATATACTCCATGCAGAGATGTCTTGTTTTGCTTAAAGTGTTCTGAAACTTATCCACATAGGTGTATTGGCACTGAATTCCCAATGACTATTTAAGTTGATTGCTTAACTTTGAACTTGAGTTCAATTTTTTTTTGCAGTTCTGGCTGGTTGTATTTACCTAATCTAGATTAAGTTAGCTCTATTATCTTTCATCTGCTTTGCTAGGTGTTAATCTATAAAATATGTTTACACTGATGATGAGGAATGATAATTGGCTATGCGTTTGGTCTTTGAGTTTTTTCTTCTCTTCCCCGGGAGGGTGGACAGAGTTTGTCTCTCTCTCTTGTTTTTCTTTTTGTCTTTTTTTTTTTCTCCTGTTCTGTTTTCCTTCAGATTTTGGTTTACTTTGTAGCAGTTTGCTTTAATGAACTCATGGAGCAGAAGATACAAAAATAAGGAATAGCCCTTTTGTGTCTTTACAAACTGTAGAAACATTTTCTTTGAGAATTTTTTTTGTAATGAAAAATAGAGCTTTATAGCTTTGCCACAGGATGAGAGACATGAGTGAAACCATTGCTATCTTCCTTCATGAAGATAAGCAATTGAAAAAATTAAGAGAGTTTAAATTAAATTAAATTTAAATTAAATATAGGGTCTTTCCTTAGACAGAAGTGGGAAGTTGACTCAGGTGTTAAGTTGGTTGTTGATCTCTTGTTTAATATATTGATACTCTAGATCCTTCTTATTTTTACCTGATGCCATTATTTTAAAAAGTTGCTGTTCTGTGTCACCAGTTAGCTGCTGTCTTGGGCACATGTTACTGCTTTGTTCTGTAATTCACATATTATTTTCGGTAAAAGTCAGTATTCTTCCAGTTTCTAGAACTGCTCATCATCCAGTTCAGATCTATGTTCATATTAACAATTGATTTAGTCTATATCTGCTTGTGAGCTTTATATACTCCAAAATTCTTATTTTACTAAGGGAAAAAAAAAGCTTTCTACAGTGGTTGTAGGTGTAGGCATATTTTTTGAGAACTCTTTGCATCAATTGCTTCCTCTCTAAACTGTTGTGGTTAAGAAACTTTTATTAATAAAATTTCATAAGAATTATGGAAGAGGTAATATTTTAAATGATACTGACCTAAAGTTAAATCAGGACATAGGATAGGATGTGACATACATTGAAATCACACCAGATAGCAGAATAGTAGTTCCTGAATTGGTGGGACAAGATATAGATAAGGTATTCTGCCAGAACACAGTTTAACTGGGGAGAATGTACCCAAGTAGCAGAATGATGCAATTTTAATAAACACAGAAAGCAATTACCTACAGGGCTGAGCTGTTCTGATCGACTTAGTGATAAGCAATATTCTTATTAAATTAAGTGTAATGAATGACTACTCTTTGGGGTTTATATTTATAAAGAAGTTGCTAATTAACATCAAACACTGATTTTATTGTACTCGTTTAGGACTGAATAACTTGGGGGCTAATTAAACCATTTATATTCTGTGGTTATTTCAGGAAAGGTGCAGTGCTCCTGGATTCTGGCTCATGCTGTGTAACTAGGTGAAACTGGTCCTTGGGACAGTGACTGTGGAATCCTCACTGACCCCAGTTTCCTGGTTTGTAGCTCTGTCAGTCCATGGGTAGTGCTGGAACTGCCAGGCTTAACCGAGCTTCTTTGAAGAAAAGAAGCTTTAATGGAATGAGAAGCTTGCTCCCAACAAGAAAGGCAGTAGCTGTGCTCATGGGCTGATGGGGTAGAGCTCATGAACACCTCAGTTTTCAGAGCAGTTTTTCAAGGAGGGAGGCATGCAACACATGTTTTAGCAAGGGAGAGGTAGTTTAAAATTACCTCCAGTTCAGAATTAACTGGCTTGGAACTAAAGAGTGTAGGGTGAAAGAAAGGTCCTTATCTGTGAGAGAATCCAAGAATCCTCTACTGTCTTCAGCCATTTTCAGACTTCTTTCAGACTCCTAGGAAGGAAGAGTTGCAGGTATCTTATAGAGGGCTAATTTCTCCTGTTGTTTTTTTTTCTTTTTCTTTTTTTTTTAAAGGCAAGATCAGTTCATGATTTAAATGTAGGGAGCGGCAAAGAAAGTGTAGGTTTTGTTAAACTTAGGGTGACTTAGGGTAAACTTGGGTTTGTTTGCCCTTACTTGGGTAATGTTTGTCTCTCTGCCAGCTGCATATTGCCATCATCTTGTAAATGAGAATTACTGCTACTTTAGAGTTTTATGCAAAATCTAAATTCAGTAATTGCTCTAAACAAAGAACATTAGCCTTAACTAAGTAATATTTTCTTCGCTGTGGTGTTCCACCAAAACTTTTTGACAGCACATTTTAAGCTGTAAGTTATTGAAGCACAATAGTCACACATAGCACATAAAGTTCTTGGTTATGGTTCACTGCATCGCTTGTACTGTTTGTTTTCTCAAGTTGTATGGCATGACTTCTTATCCTGACTAGATGACTTTGGAGATTTTGAGACAATGCTATGAATGGTTCTCTTGAGATTATTAGTGTAAGCAGGAGATTTGTTTCTTTATCCCTTTGCCTTAGAATCATAATTTAATTATTAGAAAGACTTGCAGAAAAACTGTGGAAGATGAATACAGCTGAATCAAGTTGTTTCTATACAAGTGAATGACTTTTAAGGGGGCAAAGGCTTGCTTGATAATTCATGAGCTGTTTTAAAAGCTACTAAAAGTTGTTTTCTGAAGTCAGTGTTAGTAATTCGAAGTACTTCAAAATCCTCAGTTCAATATAGTCAGTAAGAATTTATGTATGATTTGTCAATGAGATGATATCTGTGGATGTTTCTATGCATTTTGGCAACTAAGGTATTAATTTTGGATTTTTTTTTTGCTTTAATGGTGTCACACTGAATAGGTGACTTCCTGTGAAATGTTTGTGAAGATTCCAAAAAAATGCAAAGTGCTTCAGATAATTTTCTGCAGTAGATCATTATTCCTGAAGAGATTTAACAAACTTTCTGAGCTAGTCTTACGTTTTTCTCTGCTTGTGAAAATAATAAGCTCTACTTGTAGGTCCATCCATTGTATGCTGCTTGTTAATACAATATTTCAGGGGACCTGAAATGGAGAGCTAGTGGAAATATTTAAAAAACATTGACTTGATATGAACAGTCCAAGTTTAAAAACATATAAAGAGATAAATATATATATCAATAGGCATCTCTTGTCCACAGGTTCTGTTAGTGGTCCTTGGTGGAAAATGTCCACCAAGGTGCCAATTTGTAGTGTGAAGGTGGTGTGATGGGATCAGCGACTGCAATGGGATCAGACTCTTAATTCTTGTAGTCTTAATCATTTCCTTATAGCAAAGCAAGAGAAAGGCTGCTAGGCATGGGTATACAACTGAACAGGGTTTTGTTTTTTTTTTTTATTTTATTTTTTAGTGATGGTGTGGTGAAGAAATAAGCAGTGAGTTCTTAATTTGAAAACAGAACTGTGGTTTGTGAAGGCCATTGTAATACTTGACAGATGTTGTGGTTCAGAAGCCATGCCTTGTGTTGCGCTACTGTGCTGCATCACATAATTGCTGTCCCCTGGCCCATTTTGGGAACTGTATCCTGCATTAGAGAGCAGAGAGAAGCAGCAGAGCACGGGATGCTCTTAGCAGCATGTGTCTTGCTTGGGGAATGATGAAAACTATAACCCTATTTGTTGCATGAAGTTACTTTAAGAACTCCATCTGCTCTCTGCCCTTGCTGTCACCCTCTGCTAGCTGCACTACTTTCCATTTCCATCCCTGACTTTCCTGGCAAAACTACACAGTGAAACTGAAGGTTTGTACTTCCCTACATCTTGTTTCAGATAAATATGAACCAAACTCCAGCTATCTGGTCACCAGTAATTACACCCATGTGTGCTTTCTTTGTGGCGTTGAGACAATTTCCTACCTATATAGAGAATGAACCTGCAAACATTGGCTGGAGTATTGCCAGAGGGCATGTTGCAAAGCGTGTGGAGCTGTGTGTGTCTGGTGCAGTAGTATGTAGGGAAACCCTGCAGCACAGGCTGACACATGGATGAGAGACACGCTGTGCACACAGCTGCTCCAAAGACTGCTCACGAGAAGAAACGCAGGCAGGACCGCTAGGAGCTGGCACTGCTAGATTCTGTAGTTCCGTAGCAAAATTATTATTTTCTTTTTCCTGTGGGTGAGGCTCTTCAAAGAACATATTTAAAAATCTGATCTCAAGATCATCTAGGGGAGGTCTTCAAAAGCACAGGCCCAGCTTCCAGTGGATCTTTAGACACCTGAATGCCTCTAAAAATTTAGCCCCTGAGTAATTCTAATAGAAAATTGACTACATTTCTCTGTGTGTGTGTTTATGTGTGTGTGTGTGTGTGTGTGTATATATATATATATGTATATCACTATGAGGTTCTTGGGTAATAATCCCTAATGCTCTCTGACAAAAGGTATTTTCCTGAATTAATGTAGTATATCTGGGCATTGTTCCAATGAAAATGTTGGCTAGATGCTACTCTGGCTAAAGATACTGAGAATGAATAGCTTCCGGCAGGCATTACCAACTGGGGAGAGTTTCTTCTCTGCCCAAAGAGCTGCTTTGTGCATGCTTTGATGGGCAGAGAAAGAGTAAAAACAGAAACTACTCGCAGATCATGGGGAGAAAAAAAAGAAAAAGGAAAATATTAAACAGGGGGAAAGATAGCTGCTGATTAAACAAGTTTTAATTCTAATGCCACAAATGCACTATAATTTTTATAGCTTATACTGGATTTCCTTTAAATCAAAGTGGTAGTAAAGATGAATATAAATAAAAATAAATGCTGCAACAACTGTAATCAGGTCACTTTTTTACTGTAGTGGGAGTTGACTTACAATTTCTTAAGACACTTGAGTATATATTAAAAAAAAAAAATCTTTTATGCCCCTCCAGTAACTGAGCAGTTCGCTTTCCTCTGTAAGACCTTCCTCAAAGGTTACTATTGATTTGCTGCTGGGATGGACTTGTTGATGTTCTGGGACTTTTCCCCTGAGAAAGAGGGGTATCCAGCCTGCAATAGCAGAGTGGATACAAATAAAGAGCTTCAGTGTTGTGCTTTTCAAGAACTTCATTCCCATATAAACTAGAAAATTGTGTAGCTTTGCAGTACACGGCCAGAGGTGCAGACTAAATTGAAGTCAGGCCCAACTCCTGTGTGTTGCGTAGATGTACAAACCTCTTTAAATGTGCACATTGATTCCTGTTACATAGGTTTGTTAATGAAAACATAGGTATGTTCTCTCTTACTAGATATACTAAGTTACTCCCTATTATCTGAACATACCACGGTCTTCCATGTATTTATTCTCTTACACTGGTGTGTGTGTGTGTTGGTGTGCCTTTGTGTTTTGGAAGTGATATTTAGTAGCTACTCTAGAAAACTCCAAGAATTTGCCCTGTGTCCAAATTCTTAAACTCTTTTTGTGTCTCAGACACAGAAGTTGCTCCTGAGCTACCAATTAGCATGGGCTGGAGACTTTGAACAGCTCCTGAGTTGAGCCTGGAGCTTTTCTTGAAAGAGCAGTAGAGGCCATTAGAATTTCATTGTCTTGGAACATTCCCTGGCACTGTTTAATTTACTGCAGTGCATGTTGCCTGATAAATGGTTAAGCTGCTTGATTCAAGCGTGCTTATAAGCATGTGGAAATATGTGAATGGAACCGATGGAACCCTGTGCTATAGGACATCTCCATGTAATAGGAAATGCATTCTTCCCACTGGTTAACAGTTGACATTTGTAGTGTGTTAACTAACTTGTTGTAACACAGCTATCTCCGGTGTGCATGTGAATTTACATGTAAAAAAAGGAGGGAGAGGTAGTTAATAAATCCTTTTGAACTGTAGTGCATGCCCTACTTTACCTTATTTGTCAGTGAATAGGTTAAAAACTCCACACCCTTTCATCTCCCTACATAAGCATTCTCATTAGCAAATTAAGATGAATAAATGGATTGGTAATGAAGAATGCTTGGTTGGAAATATTCAGAAATGAAGTCCAGTAACACATGTAATAACATTAGACGGTCATAGGTTTATGGGAGATATTGATTAGCTAATGGCAATAAAGAGAAAAGATCAGGATCTTGCAGACATTCTCTGTGATGTCTGAGCCAGTGAGGGTGTGATCCATCACTAATTTGCAAGACCCTGAGAAGGAGGACATGGTACACTAATAAATCCAGAGGGAGGAAAAAGCTCTCATCTGCTGACACTGATTTTACCACTCTGTCTTTATAGAAATACATGCCAGAGAAAAGGAAGTGTTTTGGACAAGAAGGCTGTTGTGTGAGTGCGAGGATGAGTCTGAGAAATGATTCTGCATTGTAGCTGCTAAAAATTCTAAAATACAGTTTCTGCTCTTCCTTAAGTGTCTGGTGAGGGAAGAATGGGGCTCTTGAGATAGCTCTTAGGAGTGGGGCAGTCGCTTCCTGAGATCATGTGGCTCCCACCGTAAACCTGGAGCAGTCTTTGCAGGACTCGCTGACTCACTTTTTCAGCAGCCAAAAGTTTCGATTACCCACTTGAGCACAGCTTTGCTGCTAGCCGTGTGCCAAAGCCACTGCACAGAAGTGTTGCTGCTTGGGAATAAAGCAAGAGCTGAAGAAAGGCTGTAATGTAAGAAAACTTGCTGGCTTCTGAAGTGAAACACTACGTGAAATTTCAGTATATTGCTGTATTTTTCTTTATTCCAAGCTGCAAAAAGCGATACAAATTACACTTTCTAGAAAAGTCAAAATTGCCAGCCATTCAGAATTCTGATCCCTAAGGCTAAGCATAGGGTGTCCAACTTTGTCCACAGGCTTTGTAAAATAAAAACTTAAAGTGCAGATTCAGAGCTAATTCTTGCAGAGAATGTGAATGCAGGTTTGGATTTTCCTCAGACTCCAAGAGAAGGCAGTCAAACTACCTGCAACGTGGAACTGCTTCCATCCCATTTCTGCTGCCAGAGAGCTCTGCACAGCCTAGGAGAAGACAAGTGGCCTTATCTAGGTAACCTGCTCATAAAAGCTGCTTAACTTGCTGTGGGCCATTTCACAACTCTGCTGCAAATACTTCATTAAGATTTAGGAAAGTGATTTTAAACCAGGTTTGCATAAGGAATCTTTATGCACTCTTATATTTAATACCTCGATCAGGAAACTAGACTGTGTTTTTATTCTCTAAAGGAAAACCAATCCTGTCTCCATTATTCAAGCCATCAGCCCATAGACAAAGGGGAGAAACAAGAAACAAATTACTACAGTGACACCCAGATCTTTCCTATTTTATCTTGACAGAGTTTCATTTATATGATGGTGCTTTTTTTCCCCTTCCAGCTATTGCCTCCTGTTACTCTTTATGGTAATTGAAGCTGGGCCCCAAAGACCTTAGAGGCTTGTATCTTCTCTTCACATGAGTGACACTTCAGTGATAAACTTGAACTTAAAGTTACTGAGGCGTAACTGAGGGTTCATTTGATAGCTAGTGGTTTTCAGCAGCACTGCAGGGCTTCAGGGGCTCAGCGTGAGCGAGATTGTTAATGTCCTGTGAGGGAAAACAATAACACATTTCATTAATGCGCTCATGTGTGAAGCATCCATTAGTGCACTGGAGGTATTAATGACGTTATGCTTTAAACTGACATGTGGGGCATGACAGGAATTGCAAGGTCTGATGAGAACAGATGACAAGATAAGCAAATATTTGAATGGCTTCATTTGCCTGCAGGTCAAACCGTAGCATAGGGGAATTGAGAAAGCTAAAACCTGGGAGAGATTGGTGTTTTCCTAGCATGGACTGAACTGCAGGAAACCTGAAGAATTATTTACTAAGTAAATAGAGGGGTCAGTAAGGACAAAAAATATATAAAAGGTAAAAACTTAATTATTGCCGAGCGTCAGTTGGTAATTTGATTCAATGCAAATTGTTAAAACCACAGCACAATTTGAGGTATAAGTATGTAGGCAAATATTTTTGCTTGTCTCTCTGGGTACTCATTGTACTTTTTGGTTAATTTCCCTCTCTCTAGCTGCTGGAAGGTTTTAAAATATACAGCCAAATTAACTGTTGACTAAATCAACAGAATTGTTGCATGCTTTGTGCCAAAACTGAATTTTCCGTAGGATATTAATAAAACAATTCATCTGCAGGTCAGCTGAAGAACTTTTTTTTTTCTTTTTTTTTTCTTTTTATCTTAGAAGCTGTGGTTGCCATGTATGTTGTTTGTTTTGTCAGGCTTGAACTAGCTGTAAATTAGCGGATAAAGGCTTGTTTGCTTGTTTTGGCCCTTGTTGGATCTCTACAGAAAGCTCACAGTGCAAAGTATTTGACAGCTGCAAGATGACCGTGGCGTACATCTCGTTGCCATCCAACATAATTTAACATGAATGCTCTGACATACTCGGTAGCTCCTGAAAACGGGCAAAAGAGGCCACTGTTTTGTTAGCTCTGATTCAGAATGATTTCCTGCAGCACAGTGTTTCCACTTTAGAAGTAGGAACACTCTGTAGCTGGCTAGTGCAAGGAGATGAGCATTGTGAATGTTGCGTTAGTGTTGCTGTGCAGAACCAAAGCCAACAACTTCTGGATTGTCAATTCCTTAGGATCTGTGAATATGAATACCCCACATTTCTCTTACATACCCACCACCCACTTTCATCAAATATCAGAATACTTACCCAGGCCTCACTGTTCTCTAATTTTCCATCCAGTCTAATGTGGTCGCTTCCTCTCCAGCAAGTTCATTTCTGTTAAGTGGTTTTGCAATAGATACAAAATTAAACATTAACACTTTTTCACACTGAAATTCTGGAAAAGCTGTGGGAAAATTCAATTGCAACTGTATTCACAAGCATTTCTTGAGGTGAAATCTTCCATCAGTGGAAGGTATTTTCTTAGTGGAGGGAGAAACAGAAACCAAAACCCTTCAACTGTTTTGAGTTATCTGTAGGGGGAAAAATGTATTTCCAACTGCATCATTGCCAACATATGAAATATTGGGGTTGGATTTTTTTTTTCTCCATGTTAATAAACTGCAGGATTTTGTATTTATTTTGCTGAGTTTTGGCTCTTGTCTTCCTAGCTGGCTGTGTGCAAGTGAGCCTCTTAAGGGACTGCATATTAACTCCTTCCCACTGACTCATGTAGTTGCACCCCTCTTAGTTTCTTGGCCAACCTTCCTTTCTATTAAATTCTGTTCTGCCTTATCCTTAAAATGCAGACTCCACATAGCGGTAGGATCTGGAAACAGTTGCTGTTGCAGTAGGTAAGGAAGAGAGCCAGGGCTGAGCTAGAGACAACTGATACTAGTCTATCCCCCTACTTGCATACTCCTAAAATAGGATGATTGAGCAGGAGCTGTGTGAAAATGACTTTGCAGGTTGATTTCTGTTAAATCAATTCTCTGTACTCTTTTAAGGAGTATTTTCATTTGGACTTGGAGTGCTCTCTGTCTTTTCTCCTGTTCTCAGTTTAATCAAAATTTTTCTCTACCTGACAGGTATTAATGATTAGAAATTGCCAATAAGAAAAGCCTTTCTGGCCTACTGCAAATATTTGCCCAATGTTTTTGCACCTTCTTTTCAGAGTCCTCTTATGGTGTGACTTAAACTCATCACAAAGTTTATTTTTAAAATTCAAGTCTGCTTTAGAAACAGAAATGATTTTGGTAAAAGTTGAACATTTGAATGCTTATTTGAACTGATCATCCAAACCTTTAGTGATTTTTTCCCCTTGCTAATCCTGAGGTAGCATCTCTGACATTGATGATGATGAAGGGTGGTGTATGATGTTGATGTTCAATGTTAAATAGTAAAGACAAGAGCCTAAGATAAAAGGCCTTTCAGCATGAATTATCCCATGGCAATAAAGTGGCACAAAGGAAAATTTGACCGTTTTGACTGGGGGTTGTCTAGAAGTAAATGATAAAATGTCATGCCCGTCTTTTGCCTTTCATGCAGAAAATGACTGACGGATATTTCTTCCTAAAGAAGAATATTTCTTCTTCCTTATCTAAGAGAAGGTGGGGAATGTCCAGCTGAAGAAGCTGGGGGGTGGGAGCGGGTGGGGGGAGGGGGCTGTAACTAATTTGCAAAATAAGTCTGACAAGCTTGTGTTATTACAGATAAGCAGACTGTGCTCTACATTTTATGCATGGTGAGACTGTACTCTCAGAATACAAAACTACACATCTATAATGGACATCTACAATGACTCTGATGCATAGATCCTATGTTTTGTATGAGACCGGTGAGTTTGGTCCCAGGGATATGAACTTGTGGCTCAAGACAATAATGAGGTAAAATTGTTAGTTAGGTTATTTATTTAGGTGGTATCCATGTTGCATTCCAGAGTTGTGATCGTTTACTGTGCTAGTATTCCCTTTGTCACATTACTACTTCAGAAATGAAATCTGACCTGGGAAAAAAAGCTGTACAATAGCAATAGTGGTTAGAGTGGTAGAGTGAGAGATCTGAATCTTGGCATTCCACTCTTGAGAGAAGTGTTAATAGTGTGAATTTCCTGCTTAATCATTTCCAATATGCTTTTCCCATCATTCATCATAAGTATTCTGAAGGCCCTTTTTTTTTCCAACTGTAAGAATGTGACATATACTTTCTAGCCTTTGCTTTTGTAGCTTATTTGTAGAGCCAAACTTCAGTCTTCGCTGAATACAGAACGGCTGTAGATTTTTATTCTGTGAAATGCTGTGATTTCTTGGACTAGTAGGCACATTGCACAGAGGACTTGGAACTGAAGGTGCTAAATGTGAACTACCACTCAGCGGGGCCAAATGCTAAGAAGCCCAGGGGATTTTTTTTCCTTATACATCTCCACCCTAAATTTTATTTCAAGCTGAACATTTTGAACTTAAATCAGAGTCCTGGCAAATGCTTTCTTTGTCTTTGTTATTTATTAAACAAAGCTTTTCATGTGAAAAAAAAGAACTAAATTGACAACTGTTTCTCGTTTTAAAGAAAAACCTCAAAACCTGTTTGCTGTTAGGCTTACAGAGTAATTCTGTTGCATTACTAGAAAAAGTCTCACTTCCTGCTTGCTGAGGAGATTTCCTCAGTCTCATCTCAGTTTCCTTCTTAATAGCAAGTGCTGTCCTCATCAGTCTCATACTGAAACAGGTGGGATGAGGGAAGTGTAGACAAGCAAAGGAATGATTATGTTTTCCCGCTCAAATCACTGCTCCCAGCTTGTGCTCTCCTGATGTGCTAATCTGGGACAGATCTGTGCTACGTGAGCGCTGAAACACTACGGCTTTCTTTCTTCTCATTCAGGGCTGTGACCTGTGTAGGACGGGGTCTGAATATGGCAGGATTTTACAGAGGTGGTGTTGAGAAGAAGTGGATCCCGGGGACTTCTAAGTACTTTACCTTGCTGATAGATAGTGGCAGTGAAAATATGTTGGCTTTTCTAGCAATGATTTTTACTGCATGGCAAATTCATTCTCACACTGCAGGATAGGTTTCTTGATAGAGCTTCTGCAAAATGTTAGATACCCTGCAAGCATAGATTAGTTTTTCAAACTGTTTATGAAAGATAGAATTTGGGAATGTCCAGTTTCCTTCTGGGTGAGCTACGTGACTTTCAAATGTCTTGTAAAATTCTAACTGTCCACTGTAATACTCCAGGAAAACTATTCCATGAATTCTAGAAAATAAACACAGAACAGAAAAAGAAGAGCAGGGTAGTGATTCAACCTGGTTGTTTTTGTTTGAGCCAGTGTATAAAGAGAGTATCTGAAATGTAGCCCTGCAAGAGTATGAAGACATAAAGTTTAAAGCTGATGAAGGGTGAGGTCTGAGGAATAAAGGGAGTAGGTCAGTTGAGCAGGTTAAAAAAAAGAAGTTTAACAGACAATACTTGTGAATTTGCGGTATTGCAACATTAATACAAATTTTCTGAATTTTCTTCTTGTGTTCTGTATCATGTTCTCCATATAAATCAACTGGAAATAAAGTGGCAATATTAGGAGATTTCTTCTTGGATACCTTCTAGGAAAACCTGGCAATTCTGAGATCTCTGAAAGGCTACCATTTCTGTGTTTATGCCTGCTGTGTGATGGTATATTTCTCTGACAAACATAATAAATCAGTAATTCATGGCATATTTCATTTAGACACTAATTGCAGTTCTAGCTCATTATTGATATTAATGATCCAGCAATTTTAACTGTTAAGGGATGAACTCTGCTGAGCTCATGGTCTATAAGCTTGCTATTCTTTTAATAGATTCAAATGAGAATTAGAATATGTATGCAAATTGGGACTAAAAGGATGGGGAATCTTTCAGTGCTGCTGAATTATTTCATTTTATTGAAAATCAATGTAATTGTAAATTAATGTGGACTGATGTTTTGACTAGTAGCAGAGCTGGATCTCTGTCGTGCACTAGGTGTCAGTCTAGGAGCTGATAGCACAGGTAAGCAAAGCAGAGAGGAGAAACCTTTTCAAAGCTTTGAGCTTTGAACTTGGCAAAATTGTATTTTTGTTGTGTATCAGCAAATTGTGCTGCTTCATACACATGCAAATATAAAATAAAAAATGTATCATTTGTCTGAAAAAGATCACTGCTTCTTTCCCTAAGTGTTGCCTGTATTGATACTTAGCACTACAGTAAAAATAAAAACTCCTTATGTGTCAGTATGATACAATGAATGAGAAAAGTAAAACCACAAAACACTAGTTCAGACATGATAATACAAAATAGATGTAGAGTTCTTGTGCACTTCTGTCTCTCGGCATAGAAATAACTTAGTTTTCTTTCCTTCTTTTCTGAGGTGTGCACATGCCTGAATTGACTTAACTCATAAAAAAAAAAAAGAATCCAAAATTTTTATGTACCCATGTCTGTCAAATGTTTAAGAAAATATCTCTTCTTGCTATGCTAAAGAACCTCCAAAGAGTGCCATCAAAAGAGTAACTTCTGGCACAGACTTTGGAAAGAGAGTGGCTTTGTTTATCTTTAGTCACAATGCACCTGGTATGCTTACTTGAAAGTAAATTTCATGATGAATAGATAGGAAAAATAACATTTTGGATGATTTTAGTTTCTATTTGTTAATTGACCCAAGAAGATACCTTGTTCTCAGCCAGTTGCTAATTTATTAACGTGAATAAAACTGTCCTCATAAACTGTGGAAAAAATGCGTATTTAAGTATAAAATATCTTAGCTAACATCATGAAATTCCATACAGTTTTTTGATACATGCAAACTAAAATTACAAAATATGGATCAGTCAGTATCCAATCTGAAATTGCACCATATTTAAAAGTGGTAAGATCAGAGAAGCTGAGCCAAAATCATCCCTGATTTTCAAGAGGAAATGTCCATTTTGCCAAGTCTGGCAATGATTACACCTGGCATCTGCCTGATGTGAATATATGAATATTCTTCACTTTGCTATGCTCTGTGGGTGTAATGCAGATACATACTTAAGTCTGATTTATTCACTGACAAGATTTGCACATGACTAAATTCTGTGATTTTTTTGAAAAGAATCTGGAGAGAGGCTGTTATTTTTTTCTAAATGATACAAGTTATTCATAATAATTCTATTCCATATCAATATAAACTTTATTTCACTCTTGTTAAATATGTATAGGGTTTTTTGTTGTTTGTTTGTTTGTGCTTGAGTCAAAAGTTAGAAGTCCTGGGCAGTAAGAAAGTATGCCTACTGAGTAGGCTCTGCTGCCAATAGTAGGCTTCAAGAGCATTTTATTGTCAGCATTTGCAACTGTAAACACTATGGATATAGTTTAATGTTTGGAAGTCCAACAACTTGAAAGCTGTTACCAAAACAAGGACTTTTTATATGTAGTGTTGCAACAAATATCTAAACAAGTTGATAAAGATCTCAGTTATAGCACATCATTACCTATCCATGTAATCAAAATCTATTTATATTTATTTATGTTTGGCATTCTAATAATGTTTTTACCTGGTTCAGAACAAAAAAGAGTTACTTAAAAGTTACTTTTACTTTTACATTATCATGGCTGAAAGTTTATGCAGGGGAGGAAGAGGACAGGAGAAGCAGCTGTACAATATTCCTGGACTTGCCATAAGGTGATTTTTTTTAAAGATATTTATTTACTTGTTCATTCTTTGCAGAAGAAAAAACATAATTGTTTCTTCATGTCTTGGCTTTTTTTGAACCTCTTGAAAGGGTTCTAAAAGACTTGAGTTTTGTGCTTCTTCTGAATTACTACTTCATCCTTTAATTTATGAGGGTGTTGTGTTGCCAATGAAGTTTAATAAACACCTACATTTTTCTTACCTATGTATTACTTCTGTTGCTATTACTTATCTGTTTTTCATTTTAGGAGAAATAAAAACATATAAATGCCTGGAGACAAGGGCATATACAGATGTGTTTTGTCTCTGTCTCCTTTTATGGAGTAAACTTAGAAAACATTTGGACTATGTGCAGCTTTTTTTTTCTTACTTTTTGGAGTGGATGGAACAACTCATATCTGAGGCTTTGTATATAACATGAATTTTTCAGGTGTATGTAGCTAAAGGAAAGTTCTTAACTTACTAGTCAATAGTAGGTGATTTGTCTTTTTTCATGGTAACTTGAAAAGAAGAATGTCCTTACTGTTTTTCATGGACTTGTACAAAGACCTTATGAATTCTGTTACACTTGCTTCCTAGATGAGGACCTTGTTCTTTTAGCTCAAAGAAAACGTATGTATGTCTTCTATTTAAATATTTTTTAAAGTATACATAACTCTTCAGGTATGTAGCTTATTTACAGTTTCAGAAGAGTTTAACTTATGTGCATAACTTCCTATTCCAAAGACTTGATGGACTCTGTCTGTTATACTGTTCCTGAAAAGATTGCAAGTAAATATACTGTGCGCCTTTATATAGTAACTTAGATGTGTCGATCTATTGATACTAGTTTCTTGGAGAAAAGATCTGTCTCAGACACATTCAGATATAACCGGTCTCTCTAGATCTCCTCTTTCTTGGTGCTCAAAGTTCCTGCTTAATGGGATGATTAAGCTAAGCAATGATGAAGCTAAGTTATCATTTTTAATCTGACAATTGTCTTAAGATCTCTGTTCTTTTTTCCAACACTTGAATTGTTATACAGTTTTTTAACCTCAAAGTAGCACTGCAAAGACAGCAACTATCTTAAAGATACTCATGTTTTTTGAGAACACAGGTTCCTCTTGTAAAGAAGTGCTTAGTAGCCAAAATAAACATCACTGGATTTGCAACTAAACTTTCTGTTCATGATATATATGTGGCCTGTTTTAAACCTTATGTTTTATTTATTTTTAACTTATTTTTATTCCAGGGCATTTTGTATTGCATTCCTAATTTAAACATTAACTGGAGGAGAAGCTAAAGACAAAACCCCAGACATACTTTAAAACCAACCCCAGTATTGATTAGAGGTGTGAAAGCTGGGAGTAGACTTGGCTACAGAGGTTATGAATCGGTGGAATTCAAGATCCAGCGAGGAAGAAGCAGGGCGGTAAGAGGATTGCAACTTGTGGTTTCAGGTTGAAATCCTACTCTTTGGCCTCTTTGGGGACTTGCTTGGAGGAATCCCAGGGGCTAGGGCCCTAGGAGGGACGGCTCGGGGAGATGGGCAAGGGAAAAGAGATCTGGTAAGTATTCAAGCATCCTCCAAACTGAAGCCTGGTGCATCCCTGTAAGTATCAAGTCAGACAGAGGGAGCAGGAGACCTCCATGGATGAACAAGTTGCTCCTGGCAAAACTCAAACAGAAGAAGTAAGTATACAGAATGTGGAAAAGAGGGCAGACCCCTTGGGAATATAGGAATGTTGTGAGGACATGCAGGGATGGTATGTGGAAGGCTGAGGCACATTTGGAATTAAATCTGGCAAGAAAAGTCAAGGGGAACAAGGAGGGCCTCTTCAAATACATAGCAAAAGGAAGACTAAGGAAAATGTGGGTCTGCTGCTGAATGGGATGGGTGTTCTGGCTACAAAAGACACAGAAAGAGGCAGAGTGACTGATTAGCGCGTTTTCTTCAGGCCAGCTCTCTGGAATCTCAGGCCCCTGGAAAGAAGACAGTTATGTTTTTTTTTTTTTTCTTGCATATCACTCAGAGGACCACTGCTTCTCCAGTTCCTCAGCCCAGTTCTGTTCTATTATTGTCAACTTAATGGTTTTTCCAGACCAAAAAATACGGAAAAAAATTTAGCTGCAAATTTTGGAAATATTTTGGCTATGTCTAAAATGACTCATTGTTTATTATGTTCCCTTAAATTACATTGGGTGCCTCACAAAAATGCACAAGGGGTTATTGCCCTTCAGAGAGTGCAAAAAATCTGGGTTTGTATGTTGGGCATACATTAAGATGTTTATGTGAACCTCCAAAGGTTTTCAGGTGATTTTTTTTCTGGGAAATAGAAAGCTCTGTCTTAAAACCAGTCAATTCAGAACAAAAAGGTGGTGACAGTGGGCTAGTAAGGTGGTAGAAGCTGGAATTTCTGACTGACAACTTAGGTGAGGCACAGGAAGAATTATTTTCCACAGAAGCTATAAAAATGTGTGAAAGTGCTCTGTGGACTTTAAATAATAGAGGATATTTCTGAACTAGTCTCAAGGGAAAAAAATAAATGAACTTGTCTGATAATCAAGACAGGTAAGCTGTGACTATATGGTATGATGAGAGTAGAAAAAGTATTCCCCTATCTGGTTTAATGAAGCTGTCCTGTCAAGTGTACAACAACTTTGACCACATAAACACACACACACGTGCAAAACCCTACTCTGTATTTAGAGTGGTAGCTGAGCAGTGCACTGCTTTCTTTAACCATCCTGAGTTTGAGACTTGTTTTTCCTATTTAAAAAATCAAATGCTTCTGTATGCGTGGAGTAACTGAGTTATCTATACTCCTGAGCAAACAGAAGAGTAAAGGCAAAGGTGACAGTGACCAAGCAGTTATTTTTTCCATCTGTTTGTTCTTTTATGGCCATTACATGAACAGTTGGATTTTTTTAATAGAAAATTTAATATAGAAGGTTATCTGGGTGAATACCTTAGAAACAGAACTTTTTCTTTGGGAAGGCACAGAAAGGAGGAAGAGAGTAGGTGTATGTGAGAAGATGAAAGTGCTTAACTAGTATCAACAGATGAGCAATGACAGGAAAAGAGTAGGCAAACATGTGGAAGATGAAATTATATATCTGACTTCAACAGGTGAGCTAGAAGAACTGAGAGGGTATAGAGAAAGGATGTATGACAGATTGCATGAGGTAGGACCTATACAAAGACGCTTGAGATATAGGATTATAATGATGGCGTAAGAAGTTAAATCAAGATACTGCTTTGATGCCAGTGCAGTGGGAGAATGACTGATAGATGGATTTTTAATATGTCATAATTGAAAGATGACATACGTACAGGAATAAAAGAAATGCAAGCATCCAAGATGATTACCTTGGTCAACAGTTTTTGGCCCAATAACAAAGCAGAGTGAAACTTATTTGTTCTCATATGTTCAAACGTGCTTTCTTCTGGATGGTAGCACTTGATCTGATCATCGACTTGACTTGATCACTGCAAATTTCTTATTTCTGTATTCCAACAAAAATGTTATTGCTATTCAGTTCTTTTCTTTGCCCTTCATTTTGGGCTCCCCAGCAGAAGAGAGACATGGAACTACTGGAAAGAGTCCAGTGACCTACAGGGTAGACCTACAAAGCTGAATAGGAAACTGGAGTGTCTCTCCTATGAGCCACAAATTGAAACACAGGAAGTTCTGCCAGAATTTGAGGAAAAACTTCTTGACTGTGAGGTTAACAGAGCACCTGAACATAGATGTTGCAGAGTCTCCTTCTCTGGAGATTTTCAAAACCTGCCTAGACACAATCCTGTACAATGTGCTCTGGGTGACCCTGCTTAAGCAAGGGGACTGGAGGGACTAAATGATCTCCAGAGGTCCCTAAGGCTAGCAAAGGTGAATGAAAACTGAAAAGAGAAAGAAAATCCTGCATAGGTTAACCTAGTAGTAATACAGTGACTCAAGTATCTCCATGTTGCCTTGTATGGTTGTGTCCTGAGAATACAAGGGAAGCTATAAAAAGGAGTTTTTCATTACGAGACTCCCATTGAGACAGACTTCTCACTGCTGTCTTCTACCATCTCTCAGTTTCTGAAAGTCCAACAAAACAATGGTAACTCAGTTCTGTGAATCATCTGCCTATTTAAAAGGTAAACGCTGGTTAAAATTTGCTGGGCCTGAGATTTGATTTTCTATTCAGTTCAGTCTGAGGACATCTACTGTGATGGGGCACCACCTATGGCGTTTATGTCATCTGGTCAGGAATTCTGGATGAAAATAGCCTTTCCTCCTTTAGTGAACAGCTGTGTAAGATGGTGGGCATTCAGGTACTAGTAGCATCCTTTATCTCTTATGAAAATGTGTCTCCTTTTGTTTTTGTAGCCTTAAAAGTCATGGAAATTAAATAGCCACTAACAGAAGGAAATAATTATAGCCCCTTAGGGGAAGGATCTAGACTTGGTCTCGCCTGACTCCTTTTCACAAGGTCCCAAGAGCCCTTAGTCTTTGTAAAGGGCCTGAATCTGGGTTTTGATTCCCATTTAGGCACTGGCTAAAAGCACTCTGATTATATAAAAAGAAAACAAAACTAGTAATGAAGGCAGGGGGCGGACCATGTAGCCAGGCAACCAACAGTGTCCTTTCTCTGTCAGGTAAATAAGATTCTTTTGTTCTGGGAACAATATACCCAAAAGGTAGTACTAACCCTGCTCTGTTCTGCTTCATTTGTTGGCTGTGGAGGCCAGACAGTGGAAAAGTACAAAGCAGCAATTGGGAGATAAAGAGCAAGAAAGCAACTTATTGAAATTTTCTTTTCTAAATGACTGCCTTTTGATACCTTCTTATATATCTGATAAATGTGTATGTATTCTTTGGATAATTAACTGCTGTGATGCTCTTTTGGGTCATGCTTTTAAATTGTATGGTCCTAATATTAGCTTTCAGGGTTTCTTTGATTTTACTGAAACTAAAGGATCAGTAGAGTAGATGAGATGCATGCAGCTGCAAAGACTTCATAGATCTTCTTGTAAAAAGGTCCATTTCACATGCAGTGGCAAACTGCTATAGAACATTGAACTTCTGAATCCAGATGGTGTTCGTGGTGCTTCATTTTGTCTTTATAGACTCTTCCTGGTGAAGGTCTATTCCATTTTATAATTATAATGAACAGTGCTGTAACAAGGTATAGAATGACCAAGCATCAGAAATGGAGACTGTCAGCAACAGTCTGGCAAAATGTTCCAATGAAAGAATGTTTGCAGTTTCCAAATCTAGGACTTTATTTACTAATCTATTCTAAATGTGGGAAAAGAGGATATAAAGGATAGAGCTTTAAGACTTTCATTTATCATGTGTCTCTGTTTAAGTTAGAGTTCTTGAAGAGTTCAGGTGTAATCACAGCCTTCTGTTGCAACAGGAAGCACCATCTGCTGAGGCATTCTGTAAGCAATATAACGTCTCTCTAGAGATAGTTTAGCATTCAATTCACAGAGAGGGATGGCACAGTCTTGTAAACAAAAGGAGACAACTGAAGCAGTGAAGAATGGGCTGTGCTCTAAAGATTCAATATGTTTCTTTATAGCTGAAAAATCCTGTAGTGCTATAAAAGCCTGGCACAGATCTCTGATATATTAATTGTGACTTTTATGCCCAATCTTACTGTTTGAAAGCCAAAAAGTAATGCCAAAATCGTATTTTTTTCCTGCCTTCACCAAAACCTTCAGGTTTCTATGAATCTGGCCCAAGTTTGGTAGGATTTATCAGTTCTTTAGGGAAAGAGGTAAGAGATTTAATAACAGCAGTATTAATAGCAGATTTAATAGCAGTAACTATATGAGTAAAGTATGCTTCGGAAAAAGCACACATGATTGGATGTCAGTGCATACACAGTTAGAAAGTCACTTGAAATGAGCAACGACTTTGCTAGATGATAAATGGATAATATTAATTCTTTAAACTTAATAAAATAATAAACTCAGAAAATATTTTAAAGAGATTGAGAGTGTTGGGCCGGTAGTACGGGGCTGAAACTTAATAGAGGCTGTTTCCTGTGTTTGTTATTTAATCAAAGTTATTAAAATTTTATCTAATTATAAAAGAGATCTGTAGACTATCACCTGCTCATATTTCTAAATGAGATGACCAAAAACAGGCTACTGCAATTCAAGGGCATGCGGTCAATGGAGTTGTAGATTTTCCCAGACCGAGCAAGAGGGCCAGGTATTCAGTGAGTCAAGAGTTTGGATCAAGGGTCTACCCTGAAACATTTCAAAATAACAAGAGCCTGCTCATGTGAAAGCAGATACTCAGTATTCAGGAAATAACTTCTGAGCATCTCCATTAATGTTATAGCTTCCCTTAATTTTATCCAGGGGAAAAAAAAAAAAGTTGAGAATGTCTGTCTGAGGTGATAGTAGAATGAGTTGTATGTCATGAACTATTTTTTTTTTCATGTAATTTTTCTTCTTTAGATATTCAAAAGCTGTTAGATTTTTGTGCACTATGGAGAGTGGAGGGAAGGTAAAGATGAGTAAAAGTAATATATTTATTACTTAAATTCCACTTCAAGATAGTTGTGATGTAATAGATGAGGAAACATCTCTGTAGCCCTGATGCAAAAGAGTGGATGCTAAGCAGTCCAATATCTATTTTCTTGAATATATATTTGAAGAAGTATTGAAGCTAATTGGTAATTGGTAACTGAGCTAAGTGGGAACCTAATCAAAATGAGTTTTATAAGATAGGAGTGGCTTTCAACTTGGCTTGAATGAGTGTCTTGAAGTGCTTTCATTATGTTAGAGGACACACAGTTATTAGCGTGAACTCTGTGAAAAGTCTCATTTTATTTTTAAATCTACTGTAAGTGGTGACCTACTGTAAGTATCTGAAGACATAAGAGAGTTATATGTTGTCTTTCTACTTGCAAGTTAAATCATGTCTCTGTGAGTTTATGCTTTACCAAATTTAAAAGGGTGCCTTTGTTTTGGACACAGTACCAACTATGAATCTGAGTATGTTATCATTCATATTACATGAATCTTAATCATCTGGGCTGCAAAAAATAGCACCGAACGCTAAGGACATTCTCTCTTCACTCACAAAACAACAATAGAGATTTTTAGGAGAAAACATTAATGAAAGGAAAAACAAGGTGGAGGAAAATGTGAGTTCTTGCTGTTCACAGAACAGGCACAGAAGGGCACAGAAAAAGTGTAGCTGAAAAACCTTGGAATGCAGAACAAAATCTTCTGCTTAATAATACATCTTCTAAACGCTAAAAAAGAAAGCAAATCATATAAATCTCTCTCCTCCTTAATCTACTATGTTCATTCAGTGATTGGTAGGTGTCTATTTCTGATTGAGGCCAGTATTGTTAAGTAAGCTTTGAAATAAAAAAAAAGGAAGATTCCTTGTTGTGTAAAGAATAGGAAACAATCCTGTGGAACCAGGAGAATCACCAGTGGAGGATAGCATTTTTTAAATTTGAAACATAAGTAATGGAATCAATGAACTCAAAGTGTTGGAGGAAATAAGACATAGTGGCCCTGGTTTGGTCAACCTTTCCAGAGAATTTCAGGAAATTTGTCTTGTTTTGGTGTATGGAAATACATCTTTATTTAGATCTGAGATTTTTTTCACATGTTATCTTTGAGATATGAGTGCTTTTTGTAAGACCTGGGAGCTATAACTAGAAAAATAATAACATACTCTAATGGTTTTAGTTTTAGAAATGAGCAATGACTTTAGGACTTTCTAAAAAGCTTTCTGGAAAGCTTTTTAGCACTACGTCTAATGCCTACTCCTGGGCTTATTCTCTTCTTTTAAGATCAGGGGGCTAATTTGTAAAAGAGGCAGTAATCTTTTGTTCAGATTTATTCTGCCCTCTATTTTTCCCCTCTACAAAGCACTGTATGCTATGTAATAGCAAATAAAGATAATGGGATCTTTGCTTAGCTACTTCCTATGGGATGACTTGCAAAAAAAGGGGGGAAAAAATCTTCGAGTTTGTATAGAAAAGCTTATTTCATAAGTTCGAGTCTAAGACTTTTAAAACTTGACAAGAGTTGTTTAGCATTAATTGGGATCAATTTCCTTGACAAAGTTATCCTAAAATTAGTTAGTTTTGGTGTTCTGCAGTCCTACTGGCATGGGCACTAAACTGATTAGGTCTAAAAATGTCTTTAAAGATGCATCCTCTGAATTGCTTTTATTTGGTTTAGAGATCATCCATGCAGAGAACTGCTTGTTCGATAGCTAGAAGTTGTCTTGGTTCGTGGACTTAGGAATTATACTGATTTAGGATTTATAATGTTCATTCTACCCTAGTCTTGTTAATCTGGCAATATGTCAGACCTGCCATCCACAATGACACCCTGACACCTTTGAGTCAGGGGAGTTTGCTGTTTGTCTGATTTTCCCACTCTAAGTCTGTGTAATCAAAGAGCCTCTCTTTTACTTCTCGCTATATGATGGCTCTTGTATTCACAACTTCGATTTTTTTTTTCCATTGGGAAATGGCTTTGACATGAAAAGGACACTTTCTATGTAGAGTCAAACCCAATATTATCTGAAAGTGTCACCAACTGTTGTTTCAAATAACACCTTGGATTGCTATAGCTTAAGGAGATTTGAGACCAATACCACTCTGTCTTCAAATTTTGTCTACAATGTGTACTTTGCTTCAGTAGGAGTATTTGTAGCCAGAGGCATCTTTTGGCACTAAGTTATTTAAGTGAGGAGATTTACAGTTAGTAATTCCTTTTACATCTTTTGTCTGGAAGAAAGATAGAATTAGTTTTTGTCCTTTAAATTAAGAGCTCTAAAATGAACAATAAACTAAAACAAAACAAAACAACAAAAGCGATGTTCCCTGATGACCAAGCTAACTTGCTGATCTCTGCTAAAACACTCCATCTCCCTTTTTTTCTTGCTCATACTGTTACTGCTAAAGTTAATAATGTGAGAGCACTTCAGGTGAGTTTTATTAAACAATTTCTTTGGAACAAAGGTGAGCTTAGAACAAGTCTTGATGTTATATATAAATCCTAGTAACTAACATTCAGCTACATTATATTTATAGAGAAAATTGCTTTTTGGCTTACTTTGTAATATTTGGCCTAAAAGCAAAAATCCAAAATATATAACTCATATATAACATATATGAGTATATTATGCATATTATATAATAATAAAGAAGCAATTTTTGAATTATTTTCAAACATTTCTGACTCGGAGCAGCAGAGATGGCATGTGTGTGTGTTGTGTGGTTTTTTTTTTTTTAATCAACTCCCATCTAAATGTAAGTTAGTAGGCTTGCTGGAGTTCAAAAATAGTTATTATCTGAATATTTATTCTATTTTACAGAAGCTTGTTTAGGAAACATTATTTAAAACAAGCAAACAAACAATCAAAAACAACTCTGCGAAATTATAGTGCTGGTAGATCATAAAAGGGACCAATAATCTTTCTAGTCAATTTTCTCAATTCCACTGCACTGCATTCATTGCCATTTTTAGTGAATGTCTGAAATCTCATCTGGTGGCTTCTTTAAGTGGTGTATTTAAAGGGTTTACTTCTGCTTTGCCCATGTTCATGCTTGTCTGAGAGATTTTCAGGAAGTTCCAAATCTTCTCCCATATGTCATGGACATCTTAAACTTTGTCATCAAGAGGAACCAAATGTAAAAGTATCCAAATGTGAAGTGATGCAGCAGCATCACTGTCAAATTTTCACATCTAAGGGAATGGAAGGAAAAAAAATCCCCTCATTAATTATGGTGGTGTTGCACATTTGAAGTAAATTGCCACTTCTAAAAGACATTTGCCCATCTCTTTTATTTCCCTTATATTTTTAGCCTGATTCTGCAGATGTGTTCTGTCAGACCTGTATCCTTTTATTGTGTTTATTTCATTAAGGTTAGTAAAGGTTTCTAAGTGCAGAAAAACTGCACAGTTTACTGTGGATTTAGTCTTTCTTTTAAAAAACAGTTTTGCAGTCAGAAGAGCAGAAATATGACATTGCATATAGCGTACAGAGATCCCTAGAGTTCCAACAATTGGGAGTGCATGTTAGTTTCTCTATTGCTTGATCAATGCTGTCACTAATGCAAATCTATTCCCACAATGCACGGAGTGTCATTAATTTTATGTTGTTTACGTAGTCTTGCCATAAGGTTAAGCAATTCCTACTATTAAGCTAGATGAAATTGCATTACCTTAATGAAATGCACTTTACTGATAAAGAAGAATGTCACTTTCACAAGTGGAAGCGCTGTTAGCAAATTTTTACGAGAGAATTCCCAAAATCATATCTTAATTGCTTGGACAGCTGTGTAGTTTACATAACGAGCAAACAATGCCAAGGTTTTTTATTTTCTTTGTCAGCTGTATTGGATGTTAGTATGCATGGTGGACCTTTTTTAGGCCTTTTATTACTTGATTGCAAATCATTCTTCATTGCTGCCCAAATTTATGGAAGGACATTGCTCCCTGAGGTGCCGTATCCTTTCAGGTCTGTAACTGAACATGACTGATGGCTCCAGTGTAACAGTTGCTTATTACGGCGCTCACTGAGCTATGATTGCTCCAATACTTTATGTTGGCAGATGTGTTTCCCTTGGAACAGCGTCTCCGAGACAGAGGTCATTGATCAAACCCCCCTCTGGCTGTTCCATTATGTGCAAATTATTGCTAAAAGCAGAGAGACTGGGAGCGGGTATGTGTGTGTGCATGTGTCTGTGCGCATGTGGGGCTCTCCTCGCTGCAGAATTGAGGGAAGGGAAAAAGCTAACGTAATGAAGCAGAAAAAAAATTCTGTCTAAACTGGAAAAATGTTTTTATAATGTGATCAAATGGAGGAGAGAGAAGGAAATTAAGATTATTTAGGTGGGAGAACAATTGCATACTGTGGTAGCATTTTCTCTTTAGCAGCCCAATGCACAGAATTTCTGGCTGTGCTGTTTTGCTGCTGTGTATTTCTAGTACCAAAGCTGAATCAAAAAAAGGGTCAGGCCATACCTAACACACTACTATTAACATTTGTTGAATACACGAACAAACTCTTACATATTGGAGAGAACCTCACTGTAAAGTGGACAGTGACTGCACAATGTATCATTTCCAAGAAAAAAGACCAGAGGGTGAGTTGCTGAATTAAGCAAATGAAAGAGGTGATTTCAAGTAGCTGCAAAAAAATTTTGAGTGCTTTCTAAAGCCTGAGAGTGTGAATACTCAGTATCATAAAGCCTCCCTCTAACTAAGGGTAAATCGTATCTTGATGCACTGTGAGCAGTGTTGAGTAGGAAAGCAAAGATATGAAGATTCTGTGAGTAACTCATATGCTGTGTATACTAGAAACCAAAACTTTGTGAAAACTTCATTTAGATATGATCTTTAGCCATGAAATTTGCCTGTCACTAAAAGGGGAGGGAGAATCTGTTTTGTTGTTCCATTTCATGATTTTATTTTTTGTCAGAGTTGTAGCAGACAGTCTTTCAAAAAGAAATAGCTGTTAGATTTTAGAGGACTGGGTGAACCTAATGGAAATATCAATTCAGAGTTAATTAAAAAAAAAACAAGACTTATGGTAATTTATCTTATCTTTTTTTTTCGCACTCATTCTGCCCAGAACATTTAAAAACAAAAACAAAACAAACAAACAAAAACAAACAAACAAACAAAAAGAAACAAAGGTTTATATTCCTGGAGCCTGTAAGCAAATTGTAAATTAAACTTTAGTGGACTGCTGGAAATTAAAATGGTACATGGAGACAGGTATTCTGATTTCCTGTTCCCTGATTTGATTAGTTGGTAAACCTTAGTTTACCTGCTTCTGTTTTACAAAATGTAAATTCCAGTGTAGGTTTACAAGAATATAAAAATGCAGGTAAGTAAAAGTAATCATTGATTTATTTTACAGTCTTTTCTACCATTGTATCTCTTAGTGTTGTGGTCACACAAAGGGCAAAAAGCTAAATAAAAAATCCTAAATTAAAAAAAAAGAGCTTCAGACATAGCATCTCTCTCTCATGTATCTCCATCCAAGACTATGTCCAAAACTTAGCTGAGCAAGGTCATAAGCAAACTGGACTGAGTCTCCCCACTTTGAAGAGAGATGAGGAGTCAAGCTGGACTAAGTGACCTCCAGAAGTCTTTTCCATCTAACTAATTTCATAATGCTGGAAGTCTAATAGGCAGCCTCCTTGAAAAATTAAATGTTCCTGAACCTCACAACATCAAAGCAGAGTGCAAGTTTTCAGGGCTCATTTGTGTAAGGAGAATAACTGGTACTCTCTTTATACAGCAAAAGAAATCCACTTTGTTTTTTCAGTCTCTGCTTCTCGTAACACACATGACCCACTTTATCATTTTATATTTATTTCTACATACGTTTGTATACTTTTTTTCTCTCTAGCAGTAATATGAACAAACATTAGAAACATTTTTTCTGTTTTTCTATAAATACGGACAAATGAAAAGTGAGCTTTGTTTAATGCTTTCTTGTGTGAAAATTTATGTGGCAGGGCTTTGGGTGGGTTGCGGGTGCTGAGATAGAACCATACTTCACATGGTTGCATATGGACCATAAGTAGACTCAAATTCTGTATTTAGCTTTGAAACTTGTTATTTGTCCTCTGGTTTGTTATGTAGGCACTCACGTTCTCAAAGAAAGAAAAAAAAAAGGCACCTATGAGGTAGCAGGCTATATGTAACATAATGTTTTGATAAATCAGATGAATCTGTGATTATTCTTGCGTTATATTTCCGTTAGAATTTGCCACTCTGTTTAGAAAATTAATGATATATGATTTCCATCAAATAAAAGAATGTATTAGCTACATATGTTTTGTGCTTATAATACTTAACCACTTCACTGTTTCGAGAGTCTGAGAAGAATGGAAATGTGATGGAGAGAACCTGAGAATGGAGGCTGAATTCCAAGGTCCTTGTCATTTCTCCTGGCTGCAGTTACTGAGCATAACTGTTAATGTCTTTGTCTCCATGTTTCTAAAAAGAGACAGTAATGTCCAAATCTTTGCAAAACAAAAGAATAATCCACATTTTCTTCAACTAAGTCCTCTTTCAGCTGTCCCTTTCCAACCTGATCAAAACTTATCATTCCAGTGATCTTTCTTTAACAATCCTGGTTTAAGAGATTTCTTTCATAGACAGAAGCTATCTTTTTTTTAAGGAGGAATGGAGGTAGGCACATTTCAGTTGATTTATGTAAGGAACTGGGCCACTAACTAGACAATTTTTAATGATGTTAGGCCTTTTTGAAGCAGGCAAGTCCATTAGTTTCTTCTGATAAATAGCTTCTCTATTGTATTCCTTGGTAAAAAGTAAAACTCGTATAGAGCTGTTCAGGAATAGCATTCTCTCCAGAGAATGCTACTTATCTTCACAAATACTTTGACAGAGATCATGCTGGATACCAAAAAATTATCATGTATAGCAATGTCAATTATTTTAACTGCATGCCTCAGATTATACCCACTTTTGCTTTCTTTATAATAATGTAAAAGCCTTTTCCCCTTTGACTAAAGAAATTAATCAGAGTTAGGTTTTGGGAGAAAATAAAAATACTTGTGATGAATAGATAATTCTCGTTCAATGTTCTTCACTTTATTTTTGATGAAAGATTATGTGAACATAGTGTAAACATTTGTATAAACAAATGCATAAACATACCAGCTGTCTTGCATAGATAGAGACAGACTGATTTATTGCTATTTGGATATATTTTGCTATGCATTTCCCAACTGGGTGAGCCTCTAACTCTGGTAAAAACATGTAACTCTTTCTGTTGTTAAAAGCATCAGTGTCATTGAGAAGAATAAGGTATTTCCATCAAGGAAAATGGCCAATAATGTAATGAAATGAAAGTAAGAAAAGCCACAGGAAAATGAAGAAATGTCAAAAAATTGATGGAGGATGCAGCACTTTACAATCTGAATCAGCTAGAAATAGAAATGACAGCGAGAAATAATAGGTGTCACAGAAGTCTCAGACTGATCTCTGTGACCATTTCCAAGTTTACAGGGCTTTTTAATCAGTTTTTAGAAGCCCAAGAAAGTATCTGGAGTTACAAAAAAACAGATATGTCTACTGCCCATTTTCATTTCAAGTGTATATGGAGGAATCAAGTTTGATTATCTCGAATCTGGAGATTTGTCTTTCTTGGACGTATTTGAATACATTTTGTCACTAATCTGTAGTTCAGATTTAAAAGTATCTGTCAAAGTATGATCCTAAATGATGATTGGGCAGCATATTGGAGACTGAGACCTTGAATTTAATCTTGACGAAGTTTTAGGAAAGAAGTAAAAACATGACTGATGATTGAATTGCATCGTACGTGTTTATGTGGAAGATTCATGCATGGCAACTCACGTAGTTAATTTGTGTGTGTTTTAAGCAAACTGGATTTATTCTAATAATTTCTTAAACAGAGTCCTTGCCTGTTTTCTTTGGCTTAACCTTTCTAAAATTTCTGTTTGTTTCAATTACAGGACTTGATTAAAAAATTCCTGTAATAGCTGGTTGCAGAAGGGGACTAATGAAACTGATACATATACATATCTGAGTACAAGTCAGTATGGATCTGTCACTTCTGAGATACTGTTTGAGAAGAAATAGCTTTAATTTGGAAAAAAGTTTGAATCCCTTCCTTCACACCATCCCCTTTTTGGCGCTAAATAGGATTAAATTAATGCTTCAGAAAAAAATCTCTCATCTGAATTCTCGTTACGTGATACTTCTGCTTTGATCTTTTAGTGCATTTGATAGTGTTGGTGACTTCAAGACGAATACGTAGGCCATGATCTTTCGATTCTTCTCTGTTGAGGTATTAGGAGCTCTATAGTGAAGGCACGTGTATGCCTAGATAAAGTGATCTCAAAGTACCAACTCTAACAATGTGAACTCCAATAAAACACAGTCATAATGCCTGGTGGTTGACGCTCAGTTGGAGTCAAGGTATTTTGGTCTGGTTGAGATGATCTTTCAAGTAGAAGCCTATAACTTCAAGTCACCTTTCTCCTAGGAAAAGCTTTAAATGCCTCTTCCCCACCGGAAGCAGTGCACCGAATGTTGGGAAAACAGTCATAAAAAGTCAATGTGAAATATTACAGAATATTAGGTTTTCCTCTTCAGGTCATTCACCTACAGTGTAGAAAACCTGTATTCCAAATCCCTGATCTTGTCACATCTGACTGTTTTCAGAAATACAATTTTAGATTAATTTTTTTTTCTGGGCAATGGTTTCATTATATGCACCAATAAATTTTAGTTTTTTTGAAGTAGTGTTTTCTAGCAAAGAACAGATAGTACGTTGAAATGTCCTAATGCTAGAACAGAGATCTTTGATTACAGATTTTGTTTCAGAGACTGAGCAGGACTGTATTTAAACACTAGAGATATCCAATACCAAGTTGCACATGCACTAAAGTAATCTTCTGATTAATTCCTGATTCCTCAATGTGCTTTAGAAATGAAGGTGATATGGTTAACTCTACTGCAAAATAGAATATCTATTAGTAAAAGCAAAGTTGCTGCAATATTTCTACAATTGTTCTGTAGCAAGCAAGATGGAAGGAACAATCTTTCCAAATCAGAATTATCTTGTCTAAACCCTGCTGACTCTTTAGATTTGAAAAAAAAAAAAGTATTCTCAGTCTGTTTCACTAAAAGTATTTCAAGTATCAGAAACTTTCTTTAAGATGTTGGAGAATCAGTTAAGGGCAGCTTGACTCAAATGCAGTCATGATCTGTTTACTCAAGTTGAACTATTCCAATCAATGTAAACTTTTATCAAATTTTTAAAGGTGTAAACTGGGACTGGTAAGAATACATCCCCTCTGGGAAAGGAAGAAAATCTTCACACAAACACAAAAAGTCTAAATCTCAGAAAGTGATACCTTTATGACAGATTGGCTATGTAATAATTTATTCTTTTCATATTTATAATTCAATTAGTGTCTTTCTTATATGGTGACAAAGTTCTAGTGTTTTACTGATGGTTTTCAAAGTGCTCAAATTTGGCGTACTTTAAGAAGTGTCTAGCTTGTGAAAATGAGAGGGGCGACTTTCAAGTAACATTCATTAACTTAGCAATCAAACACAGGACTGACATGTGCATGCTCATCATGAAAGTCTGTCCCCCACAGCATAACATTGCTAATTAAGGTTCATTATTATTAAAATTGAAATTTGCACAGTCTGATTCATTTAAGTAACTGGAACTTAATTCAAATGTATGAAGTGACATTTCACTTTATTAGAATTCACTGAAATATGATTTTATTCAGCTCATGCAATGATAAGCAGCCATGCAAGCACACCACTTTATAGTAGGTTTCTCTGTGTGACTGTACAAAATCAATAATTTTCATGAATTCCAATATGTATTTATCATCCTCTGTTCATCCAAATCTAAGTTGTTTTGGGACTCACAGTATACCACTGTGGTTATGGGTACATTTCATCAAGAAACTATTGACATAGGCTGTGGCATAGAGATATATGGCCTTATTATATTTTTCAATGACGTGAATATGGAAGAGTAACATAGCTACATATCTCATTTTCCTATGAAGTTATTAGCCTTCTTTAGGCAATGGAGTAATATGAAGGGGGAAAAGTGTGGCATCAATCTAGAGTAAAGGGCAGGTCAGTGTTTTATCATATGCTTGGAAACCTGAGAGGCACAGATCTAGCCAGAAACCTCCACTCTGTTCTTTAACAGCTCCTTTTTTCACTATGTTCCTCTCTTTCGAATGAGAATAATTTCATCTCATTAGAGAAAATGCTAAGGCTAAGGTCCTTTAAAATCATTTTGAGACTCTTGATTACTGCTTAAATATCCAAAAAATAGCTTATTTAAATAGATAAACATTGAAATAATACACTGAAAAGTAATTGAGGAGTGAGGAAAGGAAGATTTTGCTCTTTGTCATGGGACACTGTAATATCACGAACTGTAATTTGTTGGAGATGAAGGCTCAAGTGATTCAATTGAGCAGTCATCATCATTCCCATGTGAACATTTTATATGAGTTCATAGCTAATTTCAGTGCTCAAGTAGAGTTTAGCTGGCAGGGTCTCATATCAGTGGCTAGTAGGTAAAAGAAAATGGCAAAAAAGAAGGTGGATTTTGGTCCAAAAATGAAATCTGTAAAGAGTCAGTATTTATTTGTATTTTCCTGTTTCAGGAATAAGATTAATGCCTACAGTGATGAGGCTGTCTATGCTTTTGACACTATGTGTTTTGTTTTGTTATTACTTCTTCCTTTTCTGAATATATTTAGTTATATTTAGAATGAAAGTTCTTGTACGCTTATCAAGTTCCTTAGGAAAGTCAAGTGTGAAACCTTGTGATGCAAGGTTATCGTAGCATGAACACAAAGGTTGATAGTACCAAGCTGGCATGAATGCTCTCAATTTTAATGCTTTTATTTGATGTGGCAAATCTTAAATTTCATGAAGGGAAGATTTATTTTTATGCGAAAAGTAAAAAGACATTACCTATGCTGATCTCTGGTGCTCTAGGTTGGGCTTCGAGACTCACCACAGGAGGGTTGGAAGTGAAGGACTCTGGCAAGCACTAGAGCTTCCAGACAGGAACAAGAAGCTTTATACTTAGTTTTTATATTTGAACTTTGAGAGTGTGTGCTAAATGTAGCTTCAGTGAATTTTGGGAGGTACAATAAAGAAAGAGTAAAATCAGTGATACGGAACAGTCTAGAGCCTTCTGAAAGCTTTTGAGAAACAAATACTTCGTAGACCACCTTTTCCAGGCTAATATTCTGGTTTAGGGTCCCCCTAGAACTCATGCGGTTCAGTCAGCTATTATACATCAGCTTTACTTTGTCAGAAACTAGAGAGGTAGCTTTCACAAAGGCTTGCAAGTCATGATGAATCGTCAACTGAACATGAGGATAGCGTTGTGGCTAAATAAATCCTGTTTGGAACAGTTTGCTTAGGTTAGCTCTATGCCTGGTCACCACCCGTGCAATTAATAGTCTTTGGCCTATCACATTATGCCATGACAAGATCCAGTCACTGGTAGAGAAATTCAGACTTTAAATAAGGTCATATTTTACTTAGTAACCTAACTAATTTACAAAGAGCTATGACAGGTATTCTTAGAAAATTTCTTCAAAAGTATTTCTTCAAGAAGCTTGTGTTCTTGCACTATATCTTTTTTTCCCCTTTTTTTAAAAAATGAAATTCACATATGAAATAAGAAATAGATAATTTCACAAGTTAACTCTATCAGTATTGTATATTTAAAAATAACTGTTCTAAAACCTGAAGGTCACAAGAAACTGTTAATGACCACCTCCTTAAAAATGGAGAAACTAGATTTTTCTAATGATGTCTTTTACACAGTAAAACTTTGTCTCAGATGGTAGGAAGAATCTGTAAAGGAGAATATGGGAATTTAAATACATAAAAATGAAACTCTTGCTTTTGGAATGTAACATAGATAAGCATGCATGTGTGTGCAAGTGATTAGCACAAGTGTAATGGAAAAAAATACATTCCAGCTTGGGTTAATTGCAAAATTTTATGAATCTACAAATTTATTAAAAGAAAGAAAATATGGCTTAAGTCCAAGCCCATAAATGAGAGTAAAAGCACTTTGCAGACTACTAAACTGCTTAGGTATGCTGCTTTATATTTTGGTTAATTTTCTGTGAAAGAAGAACTAATGAGCTGATAACTAGTTAGTTTGCATGATATTACAACTAACCATAGCAAATTATAAAAGTAGTCTAGCATTTCTGAGCAGAAATATAGTGCAAGAACACATTTTCTTTAGTAATTCCACTATTTTTATGAAAGCTCTGTAAATTCAGTATCATTCAGATTCTTATTAATTGCAGCATTAACACATTAACAAGATTTAGCATTTAATAAGGAAACCATATGCTATTTCTTGAAAATTATTAAAACTTGGGTTTCAAAGTCTGATTACTAGAGTAGGTCCCGCAGTTTTATTTTATTTTTTTGTGGTATAAAATAGGATAATCCAATTTTGTGTAGATGAACTGTAGCAAGGTTGCAGAAATGAAATTAAATTCACATCTTAGTGAGATTATACATGTAAATATCTTCTTGTTGCTCTTCCACATATTTTGAGCATTAAAGCATATGATCATATTGTGAATTGAATATCAAGGACACTAGTTTGAAGATAGTCTCAGGGTTAGATTTAAGTGGTGTGGTTGTCATCGTGTGAGCCTTCCAAGTCATTATGAATTTTGTCCTTTGACTTGTTGCTTGAAGATGTCCAATGATTATGGATTTAACTCTGCTGAAAGGTGTGCCTTTTTATTTCAGATTTTATTTATTTGATTCATAAATATTTGACTGGGACATATTGAATGATCCACCTTATCATACTCTTATCAGTCATGTTTGAATAAATTAAATATCTTATTTGGATTTGGGTTGTATTTCCTGCTGTTCCAGTGTAAGGAAGCTGTGAGCAGCAATGTAAAATACTTTTACCATCATTTCAGGAATTAGTGCATATGCTCCTTTATATATATTAAAAATGTCCTTGGTAGCAAAGAAGGACAAAGCAGACTTCAAACATACTGTGAAGCACAGAGATGAAGACAGCTCTGAAGAGTGATCTTAAAATCTTAGGAAAACAAAACCATGTGCAAGAATGAGATGATAATGAGCAAAAATAAGGAGTTAAGATTATTTAAAGCCTCCCTTAATGTTCCCCAGACAATTAAGTGAAAATAAAGAGAGTAATTAAATAATACTATATACCCTTAATGATTTGGGGAGAGGCTGCAGGTGTTCATCTATGTTGAAAATAAGGCCATTAAATGATAAAATATCTGCTGGTTGGAGATGCCAATACTACAGAACATATGGCCCTGAGAAATTAAATCTGTGTACACATCCTGAACTGAAAGGCAACAATACGTTGAGCAGAAACAAAACATGCTGTTGATCTCAGTATCAAGTGGGTGGCTATATAAGAGGGATAAAGAATTTTAGCACATAGTAGTGATGGAAACAGTTCACAAAGAAGATTTAATGGAATTACAAGCCTACCTTTCTTGCAAACCTCTCAGTAAAATCAGCTTACATAGCTTAATAAAAAACAAACACAGTAAAAATATAACAACAAAAATCTAGATATTGGAAACTCAGAAGTGAAAATAGAAGATATAGGAGAATAAAAATCAATGACATTTCTTCCAAATAGGCAGTCTTTTCACTCAGAGAATGCCAAGTGCTTGAGGAGCTCATATAAAATGAAAGTTGCTGGTCCACACACTCAGGGGTCATTTTGGAAGGAACTGGTGCTGGCTTTCGAGAGAGAAAGGGAAAAACTAAATAGATGATCATCATGAGTGTTTATGGTATCATGGGGTGTACTGAAGCACAACTCCTCTGAGTGTGATATGTTTGCTGTGTTTCATCTCTGCAGGACACTAACACTCTATGTGACTGGGAAATAATGTGGTTAAGAATTAGAATTGGTGCAGGACAGATGCCCCAGGAGCTAAAGAATGACATATTCTTTCTTGGTGTGATTCAAACAGATCAATAAGTGTAGCATTAAGGACAATACAGGCTTTCATGCTTTACCAGGTTTCGGTGATCGCTGGTGTAAAATGTCAATGTGAGCTGGCATGTCAAGAAAAGAACAATCGATCACTCTTAAATAACTTGTATTGTGGAGCTGTTGTGGTTGGTATCTGCGATGTAATAAGTGCAGAATGAGGATACAGTTGCAGCTGTTTCCCATCCTTGGCTGTACATATGTATGCCAGATAGCATGGAGATGCTGTTGATGTCTATTAAGATTCCTCAGAAGGTCAAACTTGGAGGAGATGTCTAATACCTGGTTTTAGTAGTGAGTGAACAGCAGGTGAACTGGAACTAGGGTGACTGCTTAAATTATCTGGGGTAGCAGAGAGTAAGTAAAGTGAATTTCAAATATCAACTGATAGAATATAATAAAAAAGTACGTACATATCAGAGGAGTTAAGCAGCCTAAAAAAGACCTATGTGTTCCGCTGCACAATACTCTCCTACTCCTGAAAAAGTTTCTGTTGTTTATTTCCAACCTGTGTAGTGTGTCTTCTTTTCTACGCTGATCTTACCACAGAATTTGCCTCCTGGGATGAGAAAAGGTCTGTGAGTTTTTCCTTTGAGCTTTTTATTTTCAGACTACTGCTGATTATTTTTTCTTCTCTTTGTTTAGGCAGCTTGAAAAGTTTCTTATCTCTAGGTTTATACTGCTCCTCACTTCAAAACATGCAAAAGAAGAAGACTATTTTAATTGTCTTTGTTGTTTCTTAGTACTTTCAGCAATTTCTGAAAAGAAATCAAAACAGTGCTATCTCAAAGGCAAGGGAATTATTTATTGGACTGTGAAGACAGTTTTGAGGTTTGAGTGACCATTTCTGGCCTGAATGCTTGCAAGGAAATCACGCTTTCAGAGGGAGAAATGGGTTCTGATAAATAGCTTTCAGGAAAATTGAAGATGAGGATTATTTTCTTGCTAAGGGGTAATTCCAGTGAGGTGGGAGGGCATGCAGAGAGGCAAAGATGTCCTGAGAGCAAATCTGAAGAACTGCCTTGGACATATCACTATGATTTGCAGTATTCTTTGCCTTTCTTTTGAATCTTGCTATAAGGCATCTTCTGTAGGAAATTAGGTTTTCTAAGTGGAAAAGTATTATTAGTTTAAAAAGATAGTGGTAGTGGTGGTAGGGTTTGTAATGGAGTCCCAGGCTCTTCAAAGGAACTTTCTAAGTGGCTTTATGCTGTTTTAATTGGAGGAAGGAGAAGAATTCGAGGACTTGTATCTCTCTGTACACATGCTTAACTCTCTGCCAGGAAATCTGGTTCTTCTGTTGTTTTTGCTTATATTCCTGTAAACATTGCAGCACATAACTGGGAAGCAGTGTGTATATAAAACAAATATAAATACAAGACCACCCAAGTGGTAAATAGTGGATATGTGTTAAACACCCCAAAAGTGGTAAATGATTTTGTGTAAAATTAGCAGCATCATCAGTAGAATTGGCTAAACTAATGCATAGCAAAGTGCAACAAAAATGTGCAACATATTGTTCTACCTTAGAATAGTTCAAGTTTCATTAAGAAGCATGGGTAGGAAATCAGCTGCATGACTGGCTATAGTGTTTTTTAAAAAGGATTACGTAAGCAAGCCATTATGACAGGCAATTTTTTTTCTGAATATTTCAGTATGATTGAACATACATATGCCTTTGGGAAAAAAAAAAGAGATGTCCTAGTCTTCTGAAGAACCAGTGGAATATTATTAATATTATTGATGTATTTGGCAATATTGAGAGAAGCAATGACTCAATTACGTCAGACTCTGTGATACAGAAGAAGTCACTGAATGTTTCTAACATTGAAAATGAGTAAGAATGATGCATTGTTTAACACTATTATTGTTTTTGATGCATCTGGAGAATTTGTGTTGTGTTTTCGAGATATTTTATGTTTTGACTAAAGTGATAAGCAAGATCTTTGGGACCTCCAAGTGGTAGAATCCCTGGCTGTTAGAGGGAGAACTTTCTTGCAACAGCGACACACTTTTGAAAATTAATTTCTGTTTGTAATTCTATTATTTTCATTTTGCAGCTAATGATGTTGTCAATGTTGTCACTTGAAAAGTACAAATTTGGCTCATTTCCCACCAGGCATAAAATGACCACTGACAAGTCTGTTCTCTTACAGAGCCAGTAATCAGTCCTGTACACAAAACTCTGTAGATCTAAAATCTACTTGGTGTGTACTTGGTGTGGCAGAGGTACTTGGTGTGTATATCATTCTTCCTTGAAATGTAACAGCATTTTTTTTTCCTTTAGGATAACTTCTTTCATATGTTATGTCAGATATGATATTATATGAGGTTTTGCGAATCAACTTTTCACCTCTTGAAGTACTTAAATTAATAGATGGAGCTCATTCAAGGCTGCTCTAGTAGGGTTAAATACTCTTCTGAGATTTGCTTGGGATGGCTTTTTTTCCCTCTATTATTAAATATATAACACAACGTAGGATAAATTAATGAGGAATTCAGATTGTTTTCTTTGTAAAATCAGTCTAACATTTCTAAGTAAACAGTGAATAACATTCACAAGCAAGCTTCATTTTTTTGAATGCTCCTGGCCTGTATTGGTCTTGGTAATGCTCTTTTATATGCCATGTTGAAGATGCACCATCTTGGGAGAAAGACTATTAGAAAAAAATTGTTCTGTTTGCTTGACCAGAGGTTTGATAGGGATTTTTAGAAAAAGCTATCTGCTGCCTGATATAGACATTTTGCTTGCTGGCACAAACAGATGTTATATGCATTCTAACTAATGGTTCTTTCAGATGTTTTACCTATTTATCTTGATATATTTTTAAAATAATTTCAATTTTGAGAAAAATACACACAGGTCATAAAGACAGGCAGACAGAATTAAACAGTAAAAAACAAAATCAAAAGTAAGATACCAACAAAATGGTGTTGTGTGCATCAGCACTCGTGTTTGAGATTTTTAAAACTGGAATCTGCACTTTCACTTACCTGGATTATCAAGGAGATCCTACAGCGCAGAAAATCTCAGAGCTTTTAATTGGATAATATGTTTAATTCAAACAAAAATAATCATCTGAGCTGTTGGTTTACAGGTAAATTATAGGTAATAAGCAGAGAGACTTAGAAGAGAAGTAAGAATGAGCTGAAGGGAGAGTCCCAACTTTATACTAAAAGGTAACTATAGGAATCTTGCAGTGTTGCAGTAGTAAAACCTGATCTTGTTACTGAATATTTTATTGCCTTGGTTGTAAAGGAGACAATATGTACTCCATGTCTTGCTCTGTGAACAGTATCTACTTCAGAGTGCTTGACCCAAAGTGTTTTGTTTGCTTGTCTGTTTATTTGTTTTTAATGCACTTTGGAGATCACTGTTTTTCTTTCTATCTTATAATTTTTTTATACATTCATGAGCTGAAGCTGCATATATCCATTTGATAAATCATTTAGGCAGTGTTTTTTAAATGATGATGTATATGCTGAAGAAGATGTGTTTGTTCCTGGAAATCCAGTGGTCTGCTGATATAGTCAGGATGCTCTTAGATAATACCTATATAAGAATATTGTAATAGACAAGCCATAGCAGGTGTCTATCAAATCACAGATTTTCATTTCCTTTATAAGGAAAACAGAGCTTTAAGAAGTACCAGAGGAGGACTTATATTGTTTAAAGGAAGACTAATTTTGTTATGTTGGGAACTTGAGAAGGCTTTGGAGGGATTAAAATGGCCAAAATTCCCAAGACAAACCTTAACTAGAAAAAAAAAGTCTCTTAATTCTACTTTACAGCAAATTCAGGAATTGTTCAGTGTTTTCTGGACATTGGTATTTGTCTCATGGTTAATAAACATTTTGTTCTTCCCTGTGTGTAAGTCCATACTAAATATTGCTAAATATATAAAAAGGCTGTGGCATGAAAATGCAACACAAACCTGTATTACTATGAAGATTGCTAATGTGAGATCATCTGCAGAAATACAATCTCACCAGCAATGGTAGTCATGAAAGGGCTGCTATTCTGTCTAGATATAGTGTATTAGCTTGTAGTAATGAACTGCACATTTTGAGAAATGGTGTTTGTTTTCATTTGTAAAAACTTTGGTGAAAAATAAAACAAAATATAGCAGAATGGAAATCTAATGAAGTTTCAGCATCATAATGGCATTTTATTGTGTCAAATAGTGTGGTTTATAATTGAGCTTTATGTTTTATTCTGTTAACTCATGTAGAGAGGATAAAATGAAAATCACACCATAGTTATGGAGCTTTTTCTTTGTTTTATTCACATTATTTATTTATATTTATTTATTTTTTATTTATATCATTATATAATATTCACATTCATTGTTTTTTAATCTTATTTTTGGAGTGAAGGCAATATTTTTGATTAATTCATAACAGAGACATATTCACACTCGTAACTTTTAATTTTCATTTTATATGGTTTGTGGAATTTCCATTTTATATGATTTGTGGAATTTCCATTTTCATAAATTGCAGAAATAAGTGGGTAGTGGCACCCCAATAAGTGGAAAGTGGCAACCTTCTTTCCTGGTCACCTGAAGCAAGGATTTATCAGCACTGCTAAGTAGCTTTAGTGTGAATTGTATATATCCTGTGGTGCAGTGGGAGCAGGAGCTTTTCTCCCCTTTTATGCAACTCCACCCAAACTTGATCAGACTTCACCTGCTCTTGCTCAAGTATTCTTGAGTTATGGTCAAAAATATATTGGCACAAAATATATTGGCACAAATTAGCATTAGCAAGTATTTTTATTAAAACATCTCTGCTATATATTACTTTTTAATCAATGTATTTTTGGAGTTTGTTAAAAATGCACAACTCTAATGCAAGTAACAATGTAAGCATGAAGTCTTAGGCAGAATACATGAAGTGTAAATAACACAAATATTGGAAAAATAATAAATTGTAACATTGTATTATATTATAAGTAAGTATAAAAAAAATGTAGTTTTGTTTAAAAAAAACAACAGCCAATAATATCAACAGGGATTAATTAGAGGATAAATAGATTTATCTGAATTTTAGTTTTGATGTTCGTTATTTGGAGAGAAGGGAATTTGAATAGAATTCCACTTAATTGACTGAAAAATTACAAATTGATTGAGAAATCACTAATTTTACTGATTTATTTTTTGTAGACTTTTTTTCTTTTTGGTAAGAGTTTTACTTAACTTGCAAAATTTACATGTTGCAAATGTTGCATAAAATCATCAGTATTATCAAATCAAACTGTAGGCAATTTTCAAAAATGTACTATATTTGCACCAGCATTCTGATTTTAAATCTGGAAATAACTGGTGCGCATTCAGCACCAACTGTTCAACAGCAGTTCAGCAGTGCTGTAGCTTGTCTTTTGGAAATTCTACTGAAGCATAAGTTGTTTGTCAGGTGTGATCTATTTCAGAAAAACTCAGTGTATTGAGTTGAACAATAACAGAATTTCAGTCAAGCATTTCAAAAGGAATGTCTATATCCAATGAGGATGACTTTTAAGGAAGAATTACCTGCAAATCATCATAAAACAGTTCATGGACAAAAAACCCTATTTTTTTCATATTGAACTACCACTTTCAGTTTTTAGAATTCTCCAAAAAATACTTTTCAGAAATAAACAGGGAAGTACAAAATTCTTAATGGTTAGCACTAATACAAATTAATTCAAATCATTGTAGTGTAAATAATAATTGAATAAACTTCTAGATATTTTGTTTTCCTTTTCCTCTCGAATTGCTCTATATAAGTGTTGCTCACTATTTAAATATTTTTAATGATCATTAGAAAGAGACCAAGTGTACTTGAATAATTATTAGAAGAGTAGCCACTTACAAATTATTGATCCTGCTCTATCATCAGGCATAATGCCTGTAAATGAGGCTTCCTAGTGTGAGTCATTTGTACATAGCAAAGGAATGAACACAGTATTAAGAGGGGATCTTTCAATTTGAGCAGCTAATTTGAAATACCATGCTAAGCCTAAATATATTTTCTCAACATTTTTATCTGTATGTTTTTACCAAAGTAATTTATTTCCTTGTTTTACACTGTGGGCATATGTGGCTTTGAACGTGAAAATACAAGTGAATTGATTTAAAATGAAAGATAGTTTTAGTTCTATGAAGTTCAACAGGATTTTTCCTCTGCATTAATGTTACAAATAGGTGAAGTCAGAAATGCCCTTAAGGGAATTATTCCAAAACTTCTGGTGCTTGCCAGAGTTGCTCACTTGGGTTTCTAGCTGTATATTTACAGATGTAGCAGTATAACACAGTATAACAAAAAATGCACTTTTTTTTTCTCCTCTCTAGTTGCTGATTTTACATTCAGCATGTTTGGTTGTCCAAACCAAACCCTTCCATGCTTACCCTTTCCTCTCATCTGACAATCTGACCCAAGAAGTTAACATGGATGGCTCCTGACTGGTTTCTGTGTCAGCCAGCCTCAGTTCTGCCTTGTCACATCAAGATGTGTCTTACTTCATCCAGATGTCGTCCCTGACTTGTTCACCTTGTCCGTTATCACTTTTTTTCTTTTTTTCTTTTTTTTTTTCCTCTAGGTCTGAATTACGCAACTTCAACGCTGCTGAGTTGTAGCAAGAAGGTAGGTTTGGAAGGTCTTAATTCTAGTGTGCAGTTCAAACCTTCCTTTCAGCAGCGAGAAAAATCTCTGCTTTCTTTGTTGCCCAGAGGACTCTAAATGCTTTGATGAAATCTCTAATACGTAGTCATGAGTATGTGCCATAAGCTGAAAAGGAATGGAATATATTCCAGCAAGGCTTTTATCACAGTCTCCCATAACATCCTCATAGGAAAGCTCAGGAAATGTGGACTGGACGAGTGGACAGTTGGTGAATTTGAGGACTGGCTGGATGGCAGAGCCCAGAGGGTGGTGATAAATGGGGCCGAGTCTAGATGGAGGCCTGTGGCCAGTGGTGTCCCACAAGGGTCAGTACTGGGCCTGGTGCTCTTCAACTTGTTCATCAGTGACTTGGACGAGGGCACAGAGCGCATCCGGAGCAAGTTTGCAGGTGACACCAAACTGGGAGGAGTGGCAGACACTCCCGAGGGCTGTGCTGCCATTCAGAGGGATCTAGACAGGCTGGAGAGTTGGGTGGTAGAGAGGAATCTTATGAGGATCAACAAGGACAAGTGCAGGGTCCTGCCCCTGGGGAGGAATAACCTCCGGCACCAGCACAGATTAGGGGTTGACCTGCTGGAAAGCAGCTCCACAGAGAAGGATTTGGGAGCCCTGCTGGACAGCAGGTTTACCATGAGGCAGCAGTGTGCCCTCGTGGCCAAGAAGGCCCATGGGCTCCTGGCTGCATGAGGAGGAGCGTTGCCAGCAGGTCGAGAGAGGGGATCCTGCCCCTCTGCTCAGCTCTGGTGAGGCCGCACCTGAAGTATTGGGGGCACTTCTGGGCCCCCAGGACAAGAGGGACGTGGAGCCTCCAGAGAGGGTCCAGCACAGAGAAACCAACATGATTAAGGGTGAGGAGCATTGTCATATGAGGAGAGACTAAGCGAGCTGGGCCTGCTTAGCCTGGAGAAGAGAAGATTGAAAGGAGGTCGGATCGATATGTATAAAGCACCTGAGGGGTGATCGTAGGGAGGATGGGGCCAGGCTCTTCTCTGTGGAACACAGTGAGTTCCACCTCATCGTGAGGAAGAACTTCTTTCCTGTGAGGGTGACAGAGCCCTGGCACAGGCTGCCCAGAGAGGCTGTGGAGTCTCCTTCTCTGGAGATCTTCCAAACCCGCCTGGATGCCGCCCTATGCCCCATGCTCTGGGTGTCCCTACTGGAGCAGGGGAGTTGGATTGGATGATCTCTAGAAGTCCCTTCCAACCTCAACCATTCTGTAATTCTGTGTTTCTGTGATACTCAGTGATGGTGAATTTCAGGTTTAACTACATCTGTGTTGAATTCCATTGAGTCTCTATTGAGCATGGGTCATCATTTACTAATTCTGTCAAGTTTGAGATTTGAGGAATGACAATGAAGGGTGAATACCTCAAAAGTGTCTCTAAACAATTTTAAGATCTTTTGCCAAAATTGTTGCACTGTTAAAGGAAAACACCAGGTCTTTCAGCTCTCACAATATAAAGTATAGTTTTCAATATTCTAGAGAGTATGGTTTCTTTCTGGGTGTAGTTCTTTGGTTGTATTTTTTTAACAAGCACCTGAGGAAACCTAGTGAGGCTCCAGACTATGTAAATCTGTATGATTTGACTCCAGGAAAACAGCAGTGCAGAGACGGGGGCATGAGAATAAGCAGCTGTTGTAGACTGGAAGAAAGACAAATAGTACTTATTTGTCTTCCTATTTTTAAGTGAAAACTCCTGTCAGATGCAGAAGCTTGGAACAATGAATTTAAGAGCGCAGGAAGAGCTAATCTTCAGCTTTGTCTGTCCCACAAACATTTTTTTTTTTGTTCCCAAAATATTAATAACTTGTGTGATATGCCCCTATCTGAAGGCTGATTCTTCAAAGCGTAATCATTGGATAGTGGTTCAAGTGGTCTTTGAGCCAGAACTGATTGATTCTGCTCTGCTGCTTGCAGATTCTGTTCTGCCGAATGCTGAGCTCTGTGTATGCTGTGAAATACTCTTTGAGCACAGCACACAGGGAGTTGGGCATGTAGCTGCTAATTCTCATTAATAAGAAAGGAACAATATGTTAGTTCTCCATACACTAGCTTCATTTCTTTCTACAGGTCCTTAGGAAACCAAAATCAGTGCAGCTGTATGGTGTGTCACCTTTCACCTCCCTCAGAGTAATTTTATTTGTCCATCTGTAACTTGAAGTAACTTGAAGCTTTATTTCACAATAAAAAGAGATTGTATTAAACAAATGGCATATCATATGTAAACTAGATACTTTAATACTTTTTCTCACAGACTGTGTCAACACTGGTGTGCTTGCAATTGTAATAATTCATTATAATTCATATAATAATTCATTATAATTCATATAATAATTCATTGTAACCCACAGGTCACAAGTGAATGTATTTGATGTTCATTTCCATTATAAAACAGAACACCATTGAGGAATCTAGTCTACTGTGTGTTTGCATTTGATCAGGGGAAATTTAATAATTTAGTGACCAATTCTTGTCCAACTCTATTTCCATGGGTGACAGCTTCATAATTCGATTTAGTCATGGTTACAAGGTTGCTTTTTGTCAAGTATTTAACATACTGTTTCTTTCATAACAAACAAATAATTGATTGACAAATCAAGAATAATTGACTTCTCTCTGTTGAGCAGAGATTGTTCTAGAGCATTCCTTAATGCATTGGTAGTTAGTTCGTCTTCCATTAATCTTCTGTAGGCGAATATTCTCACTGTTATATTTTCCAGATATCTTAACTTGTTGTTAACCTCATTGTTCATACTCATTTAATTTTTAGTCCATTTATATTTCATACATTTCTGTAAGACTACTTATTAGCTTGTGTTTATATCTGCTTTTGGTTTTCCCTTTCTATATGACCTGCTTTGTTTTATCTTTATCAAACTTTATATTATTAATCTTGATAAAGTATTAGATTTCAACCTTCTTAGGGACTGCTTTCTGCACTATTATTTGCTGTGTTTCTGAACTTTAGACTTTATTGCTCATAAACACTATTAATATTTTTACATACCATTAACCCCATTATTAATAAAAATTTTGAACTGTATCGAGTGCTGGACATCCTCTGTCATCACACAGCTCTTTTGAGCTTATCTTTATTTATGGAGACATATCTAGAGAATGTGAGGTAGACTAGATCTCTTTTTTTTCTAAAATTTGTAGTTTCACAAATGTCCAAAAGACTGTAATTCTCTCTTACTTGTACGTAATTTTTTTCTTCTTATATATGGTGCTAAGCAGATTACTAAGCAGGTTGTAGATGTCACATCAAAGGAAGTATAAGTTATGGTTATAGCAATATGAGGGCTGCATAGATGTCTGTCCTAATGCCGCTCCATAACATGGTGGAAAGCAAGTCATTTTCCTTTTGCATAGTTGGGGTCTGGAATCAAAGTCAGATAGCTCTGCAAAATGTGCTAAAGAGAAATCAGACCAAGTGCTTAGTATCTGGGATTTTTTTCAGTATCAATTTCAAAGTCTGTCATTATGCGGTTCATTGACTGTGTTCCTGAGCGGTTTCTAACTCTGTGTGTGCATCACTCAACACTCCTGGGGTTACTTTGAAAAATGCTCTGTAGGAATTAAACTATGTTGGTGCATTCAAAGGCACCATCCTGTGATACTGCTCTGAGACACTTATTTCTTTGCAGATTCCCCATCCCTCCCCGCCAAGGTTTTTTTCACTGTCTGACAACAATTCTCGAAAACAAAGAAAGGTATGATATTTTGAAGGCTGCCTTTCAGGCCATATCTGAAACCTATAGTTACTGGAGTGGGACTCACTGCTTTGTATCTGTTTCTTGAGGTAAATTAGGAGATAGAGAAAACCATAGTCCTTTGAAGTTATGTATTTCCAATGTATTAAATAAATGTCACATAAAAATATCAAAACACATGCAGGAAATTGTCAATTGATAAAGTTCTGTAGAATAAGCCAAACTCCTCTATAGCTTCCTAGTCCTACAACTGACAGTGTCCCCAGGCTAAATCAGCTGATGAGTCAGCTACCTCTAATACAATCTCTAGTATCTCTTTAAATGGGAAATAATGCATTACATACAAATAGAAAGGACCTTGATGCTTATTGATGCACTGCTTGTACCACCACTGCACCACTGTGTTGGTTACACTTTTTTTCTAACGTAAATTTTGTACTTTTTTCTGTCTTCAGAACTATAGGACTTACTTCTATCTTGCTCTACAAACTTCTTACCTTGTTTTAAGGAAAGATTGGAGCTGTCTAAATAATGCAAAAATGTATTCATAGCTAAACCCATTCATAGCTGGGTTTGTTCCAGCTAACATGTATTCTTTTGGTTTGCCTTTTTTTTTTTTTTTTTAATTCTGTGCATCCTTATTTGAAGAGATTTTTGTTTGGGGAAAATTGAGGAATTGTTATTCTTCGTATTCTTCAGAAAAATATTCCTATACATGTAAAAATGGCAGTATTTTTTCAAGGGTATGCTATTCATGCTGAAATCATCTGCCCCCTATTTTACAAAGGTTTTCTTTCAGTCATGTACTTGGCAAGCAGAAGCAATAGCGTGTAACTCTTGTTACTTAGTCACACACCGCAAATAATGAATAGCAAGTAGTCAAAAATACAGTAATCAAAGTGTAGTTTGAGATCAACCTTTGGGCAGGTGTGTTCATGTAGTATTTATGGTGAAATAATGAATACACATAAAAATAGCAGTTCTAATAAAATTTGACAGGATAAAAAAGGCTGAGGAAGGCTTTAAGTTTTAAGAAACATTTTTTTTTTCTTTTTTCTTTTGCCAACCATATGTAGGGAAAAGAAATACAGGAATTCCATGGGAACATAATTAGATTTACTAAGACCATTCACAGGAAAAAAGCCAAGGAAGTATCACGGGTTTAAGTCATGTAGGCCCTTACCTGTTTCCTTGTCACTGACTCTGCTGCATTCAGGTTGTAAGTGTAAACAAATTGCAAAATTGTTGGGACGTGGGAAGTGCGTTTCATTAGGTGTTTATAATCTGTTTATAAGTATAAGTTATTCTGGAATAACATGATAGAATTTCAGTATGAGTAAGTAGCAGTAGTATGTTTACAAATCCAGCCATAATCAATTTCAACTCATCCGCTTTTTATTCATGTTCAGTGTGACATGAAGAATAATTTGCCCACAGATCATCAAGGAGATGACAAGTGCGTATTACAGTTTTTCTTCTACCACAGGGTATGAATACACTTTTTTTTTTTTTTTTAACTGAATATACTGTGTAAATAAAAAGAGATTTTTTTTTTCAAATAAATAAGAAACAAGAAGAAAATTCTAAATGTTGTATTTCATCTTCCCACACATAAAGACTTTATTTATAATAGCTGGTGGTTGAAGTAATCATGAGAGTTTTGATCCTTGCACTACTTAAAATATTTCTTAATTAAATAGACAGGTGAATTGCAATTCAAGGCACTTACTCAAATATAATGAAATATAATGAAATATAAAAAATAAATCATTTCCTAATACATATCACTGTGTCTGTTACTTATTTTTTTCAAGTCTTTTCTTAAGGATTTTTTTATCAAGTATTTTTATGACATTATTTGTAGGAGAAGCATACTTCTGCTACAGCTGAAAAATACATTTTATTTTTTTCTTAGTATCAGATTGATCTCCTCAGATTTTGTCCAGGATTCCATTTGTTTTCTGGTACAAAATTTCAGTCAAGCTGGCAGGTGTTAAAATATCCTTTTCCCACATGAGGGCATCAGAGTTTTTCTAACACAGTATTTAGGAGACACCTTGTTAAGCTATTTCATTTCTCATTTTCAGAAAGATAGTAAATAGGAGTACACTTTAAAATCCTTTACATGCCTTCAATTTTGCAGTGCAGATGAAGTAATCTATTTTATGTATTTCTAATGAGTTCTGCCTTTTTTCAAAATGAAGGTGTCAACAAGATCTCCTTGGGTCAAATGCTATTGACAGAAACCACAGTAGTAGATCATGAGTATAATAATTGAAGTGCAAGCTGCTGTTTGAATTACTCAAGACCAAATAATAAAAACAGGCTGTAGCAAAAAGAGACATCTCATCAAATAATTAGATCCATAAATGACTACAATTTTTTTTTTAAGTGTGACAAATAATAGGGAGGGGCAGGGCCAGATATTGTGCTTTTTTTCTTCCCTCCTGCTTGCTCGTTAGTTATTTAACTGATGATATGGAAAGTTATCTACACCTTTTTGAAATGAAAGGAGGAAGAGAGAGAAGAGAATGCCTGGCTTTCAACTTGCTTCACAGCCATTAATAGTACTGGTTATTTCTGAGTCTTGCAACACGAGGTGTGTTGCTTGATGTGGGAACTTAGAGACTAATTGCATGAGACAGGATGCAGTGCGTCCTTGTGAGAGTACGATAATCTTATCTTGCTCATCTCATGTCTGCCATGCAAACCTAGTCGTCAGGGATTGTCTTAGTTCTTAAAAATTCTTGTGTGCCCATTTACTTAATCTTTGACTTACTATTGAGCTCAGCATGTCTTTTATATCTTTTATATTAGAAAAAAATATATTACTAATAAGTAGGACACTGTGATGAAGAAGATCCTTTCAGCTGACAGTAGGTGCCCTCCCAGTATCAGCGCAGTGTATAATTTCTTTCGTATACTTATTACTTTCCATCTTAGAATTAGTTGATAAAATTGTGACTGAATAAGAATGCAAACTAAAACCTTGGTCTGGACTTTCTGAACTTGTGATAAAGAGTGTGTGCTTGGGGAAAGCAAATGAGAGGAACAGAATGCAAGCCTGGGTGAAGTTTGGCTCTGGATCCATGTATACTGCAGCCTTTGGCTTGCTCAGATCTTAGACTCGAGCTCATTTCTAATTTAAGCTGATACAAAGTTTATAAGATTGTTTTTGAAGTAAGGTATTTTATCATTAATTAATAGTATATTTTCCTATAAAAGCAAATATCTGAACCTCTGTGTAAAACCCAGCAGTACTAGCTCTCTGGAACAGTAAACCAAAGAAACTGAAATAATGATATTGTTCATTTCCTCTATTAGCTTTGGGCTACTAGTTTATAGGAAAGCATAGTTGTGCTGAAAAAAATGTAGACTCAGTGTGGAGGTGCATTTTAATCTTAAAACTGTATGTATAATAAATGATTCTTAGATGCGCAATAATAAATAAATAAATAAAGTGAAGAGTGCCAAGAGTAAAACATGACAAATTGGAATGCAGAACCTTTCTACTATACAGAAATTTCTTCATTTTCTTTCTCCAGCTCTCTTTCACTTTAGCCCTTCTAGCCTGCTGTACAGGGTAGCTGAATGTATAATCCTGTTCCTATGCGTGTGTGTGTGTGTATTTGTGTAGATGAAATATGAATCCCAACTCATTTATTGACTTAGAAATGGCTGAGTATATTTTTAGTATATTCTCTTTGCTGGTTGTGCAGCTGAATTTGTTCTATTTCATTTTTTAATGATTCTTGACTCAGAATCAGCAGATAAGCTGTGGCAAGCTCAGTAAAATTAAGGGAAAATGTAATAGCTCCTTAGATAGCACAACAGGCAACTCCTGCTGACACACTTACAAATCCCCTCAGGTTCCCACAGAGGCAGACACCTATTGATTTCTTTGTTTTCCACCTTCACAAGTCATAGATTTCCCTGTCTATCTCCAAGGAAAGAATATAGTCAAACTAATTATATACTTAATTTGAAAAAGGAAAAGGGCAACAGGTAGTGAAAAATGTTTGCAACATGTTAGATGAATAGAAACCTCCTTCCATATATTTCATTTTTATCCAGCTTATCAAAAGTTTTCTGACAAAGAGTAAATGAACCTTCTACCCAGCTTAGTAAAGTTTAAATTATAGAGCCCTGAGAGTGAGTACACAAGCTTTTCACTTTTACTTTTTGAAGACAGAATGGGATATCAGCATTTCCAATTTTCTTCATTTAATTTCAGAAGGAAGCCAGGGATTTCGAGCTAATGAAAACCTTAGAACAGAGACTGAGGAGAGTCTTATTTCCAGGCTGTTAGAATTCACAGACCTGATAAAATAGCCTCCTCTGAGTTTCCAAGCACTAGAGAAAAATCAGTCTGCAAATGACATTGGCTCCAGAGCTAGGATACTGTCCACTTAGTGCTGGAGAAAGTCATCTTGGGGAAATGGCAGGAGAAGGGAGAGCAGTATACCTGATGTGAGTCATTCTGCCTTATCCCTAAAATTATAAAAAGAAGAAAATAATAAAAACAAATGTGAGAAGAGCAAAGGGTGAAAGGTTGAGAAATGGCAAGTGAAATGGGAGACAAGCTTTATATTCAGGTGTCCTGCATTTGTACTGGGGATCATAATTTTTTACTTGGCAAATCCAAAGAAATAAACTTTCTCCTATAATTTAACGTACTAAAAAAGGGTTGACATACTCAGATAACCTAACGAAGCTTTTTACATCTTACCTGTCCCCACTCTGGCCCTCCCAACACACAGTTTATAACCAAGTGTTGGATTTGAAAGCAACTGGGGAGATGGAGAAGATGAACAGTCTGACTGCTCAAAACATGGTAAGATTGGCTCAACAAAAAAATGGGAAAAAACAGTTTTCATTCCTTACAGGTCACTACAAACAAGACGTGTATGAAAGGGCCATGCTTATATTTCAATATTCTGTAATTAAAAGATTAAGAGTTTTTTTTTTTTTTATACTAACAAACAAACAAAAACTTTTCAAGTTTTACCTAGCTCTTCTATATTCCTGTGTAGCTTTTAAGATGCAGTCTTTAAAGAAGTGATAGAAGGACAAAATAATGTTTTGGTTTGTGTTAGCAAAAGAGCAGACAAATAAAATATTTTTTCTGTTGCTGGAGTTATATTTGTAGCCTTTTCTACATATATAAAATATTTGAGGCTTGAAAAGTGGTGTGTGGGATGTAAAAAGTGATAAACTGAAATGCAGTGAATGCTGTCACTCAAAAATCCTGGTTTTGATTTGACTGAGATGTGAACCTCTGTTCCCCAGGGTTGTTCCCTGAGCAAATAGGGAGGATTTCCTGATGTCAGCTTGCTGTTTGTTTTTGGAAATAGACCTTATATACATATATATATGTGTGTGTGTGTGTGTATATGTATATATATTTATCCTAAACCTGTTTTTCTGTACATTTTGCAGCTACAAAATACCTCTGCTTTTTGAATATTGCTTTTTTGACCTAGGACAAAGTTATTAGAGTAGCAATTATTTGGAGAGCTGTAGACCATGGTATTCTGTAATGGCATGCAACTTTTTTATATTTTGTTTTTCCATACAGACATCTTTAAGGCTTGGAGAATTAATATCCACCTTAGACTATTTTTCTTTAAACTCCTAACCCTCAGATCATGAGTGTTGTGAGTTGTTTGTAGGATAATAGTTTGTAGTGTATTTTAAATACTCAAGTAACCTCAACGCTGAGGTTGCAGGTGCAAGAGTGACTAGTTCAGTTTCTAGTTCTACTCCCTTGTGTATTCATCAAAACTTACTTTCTGCTTTTCTTGATTTTCCCCTATTCTGTTGCTACTCAACCTAAAAATGATCTGCTTTCCAGTTCCTAAGGATATGGATGGAAGCCTAATATAGAAGTAAAATGTCTCTAGACATAATGTATTTTGCATCCTTCCCAAAGGGTCATTTGTTTTTTTTTTTTTTTAATCCTAGTCTTTTCCTCACTATGGATAACAGATTTTTGTAACCCATAGAAAGTCACAATGAGATTACCAGTTGAGATTTTCTTGAAAGAGTAATGTGTTCATGTAATATCTCAAAACTAATTTCAGAAAGAAGTGACTATGGTATTAGAGGTTATTGTCTGGTCAGCTGCTCAGGTGATCAGTTTCCTTCCTTCCTGTGAAGAATATTTCTCATCAGGTAAACAGCAGTTTCACATAATAGCACAGACTTCACATGTTAGCACCTGTAATTTTCAAAAATAGAAGGTATGACTTGATATATCATGCTAAGAAATCTTAATATCTTTCCAGTATTTTTCAATCAAAATCTCTGAAGTGGATTCTGATTATTTGAAAATAATTAATTTATATGGTCAGCATAATTTACCCTTGTAGCTTACTAAAAGACATTAAACTTTGTTAATGCCCAGGTGTTAATTCAGAGTTTGACCCCACCACTGCTGAAGTATTACATTATATTTCCAACTGATCACCCAGTGCTAGATGAGAAAGGGTAGATAAGGAAGACATCTGGTCTCTGTAGATCAGAATATGCCTTTCTCTTTCTCTAAAGCGCAAGGTTCAACACTTTGCCTGCCAGTATTTACCTTGCCAAGGCTGGCCCTAAGCCACAGTTTGTCTACCAGATTGCTTCCATATATATCTTTCTGGAGGAGTGGTTCTTGGCTGGCTGTTGGGGCCGTGAGGGAAGCAGGATTCGTAACGGAAGGCCAAAAACACACTGGCATGCAAAGGGCAAGGGCGGCTACTCTGGGTACTTCTCAGATAGTCCATGAAGAGATTGAAACTCAGAAGGCTTTGAGCCAAATGGCCCCTTTGTGGCTCTCACCTGAGATGTGTCTTGTGAATCTGCCCAGGCGTCTGTGGCTCTCTGCAGGGTGGTCCTGTCTTCCTTCCCATGTCAGGATGCTGTAGAGGGGCTTTCTGGGCACAGATCTCTCCTTCTGGCCTGGGCACTTCTGCTTTGAGAAATAATCTTTCGCAAATGAGAAATGAGGAATTTCAACTCTTTTCCAGATTTGGCATGCCTATCTAAAGAGTAGTAGAAAGGAAGATTCATTCTTTTGGGCTTGAGGGTTTTAAACTGATGGGCGAGTGAGTTCTCACCATCCATCCAAATTAGTCACTTTCAGAGTTATCTTCGCTTTAAGACCCAGTGATTTGTAATTGCTACATCATTTTTTTGGTAAATAATTAGTGGAAAAAACATACATTTTTGTTTTATTTGTTTGTTTTTCTTTTCAATTAGCTGGATAGGACTACCTTTTCCCTTTGAATTCCTTTTCTTTCCTGGCTTTTTCTCTCTCCTTTTGCCTTTGTACTTAAATAAATGAACCCATGAAGATAGAAACTCAGTTACAACATATTCCAAAATCCAACCAAACAGTAAAAATGGTTTTGTTCAATTATTGGTGCTGCCATTTTGTGAAGGAAGTGAAGTGTGTGCATCCAGTCGTTAGATAAACTGTGCTCATGAGAAATCCTAATTTGGGATGCCATACTGCCATTGCCTTATTCCTTGTCTCTGAACTACAAAATGATAGGAGGCCAGTTCATGCTGAAATGCACCCATCTGCTCGTTTTATTTTGAGCTTGCACCTTTTGCAATTGCCATCATTGTTAGAAAGTGACTAAACCTAGCACTGACTGGGTAACGTGCCTTCCTTAAGTGATAATAATGTTTTCTCTATTTTATTACAGTCTCTTGAGATTGTGACTGATTTGCATATTCTCTAACACTTAATTAACGATGTCACTTTCCCAGTGCCTTGAAAACAGTTTTCATTTTTTCCTCGGCAGGCCTCCAACAATTACCTCCCACATTTTCTGCTGCAGTCCTTTTTATTACTTTAATGACAAATAATTGGACAGATTCTGAGTAATGAGGGTGAGAGCTAAAGGACTGTTGCATAGGAGACGACTGCTTGTTACAAGACACTTTTAGTGGTCTCTAAATCAGATAGACAAGTAGAGTAATGATCATCTTGCAGTAATGAGACACAATTAAGAATCGCTGCAGCAAATGACAGAGCAGTTCATTGAACAATAACCTCCCTCTTCTTTTTTTCTAAAGGAGATCGAAGCTTAATTATAGCATCACCATTTGCAACGCTATAGTTAGAGTTGTGTCAGCATTTCCATTATAAACCTGGTACTTTCAAGGGTTTATAACTTGAAAGAAAAAAAAATCTGCTTTGATCTGAGATTTCAGTGCAAAGCCTCTTGGTTTGTTGTTTAGTTATTATGATTTATTTATTTATTTTACAAAGTGGACCAGATCCATGTCTGGCCTGAATAGGCATTGCTCCACTGAAGTGACTGGAGCTATAATAATTTCCTCTTGCTGAGAATCACACTCAAGCGCTGTTTGAGCCCTCATGTACCAATAAATAGAAAGCCGGCACTTGAGCATTAGAACAGCAAATGCTGCTTTTGAGAATCAGAATAGCCCATGCCACTTTTGTGGTGAGGAGGAAGGAGCGTGTTCGATGGCTCACCAAGACGGGCCTAGAAAGACAGGTTCTCCAGGGAGCTTAGTTTCTATTTAAGCACCCAAATAAGAGGTCAGCTTTTCTATATAATAACTGCTTTAAGTGTCTCTGAGTGTTCACATAAGTTGAGCTGCTTCTGCTAGATTCACCCTGGAGGTGATTCTGGTGTCAGAATTTGCCATTTAGTTTGTGTGCCACAGGGTTATTGTCATTGCTGAATAGACCAGGCAAGAAGGAGAAGGTCGATAGGAAAGCAGATACTGTTTTATACATAAATATCCTCTATAATGTGCAAAGATTAAAAGGGAGAGAGAGAAAGAAGTAAATGGCAGCTTAATGAGTTTCTGGGAAAATATGCTGTGCTTGAATGTTTTCTGTGTATAAGTGGCTATTTAAGTTGCAAGGGTGACAAAAGCAGCACAATTTAGTGAATTCCAGATAATAGCTGACACTTCGTATGTGCCTTGAACCCTTCCACCTTTTCTCCCCAATGAGTTAGAAATAGATGCTTCTGCCTCACTGGTGATTCCACTGGCTCTATAAACTTAAATGCATGTAAACAAGTCTCATTTGCATTTTATAATGTGCATGTCTCAAAATAGTTATGGTTCTCTACAAAACTTGGAAGGGTGCTGGGTTTTTTTTTGTGTGGTCAGACATATGTTACTGACTAATATCTAATTTTATTAAGTCTCTGTCATTTCAGGGCATCCCTTAATAAAACAGACTATTACTATACAAGAAAAATAATGTTGTTGAATTATTGGCCAAATCCTACGCTTGCTAAATCTGCTTTGGCTTTTGAGGCTAAAGTGTGTCACCTCTAGATACCTCTGCTTACCTCTTCTGTGGCACACTAGACTCCTGCACTGACCGAAAGTCAGGAAGAGTTTGGACCTTTTTTTGATCCTTTCCTCTGAGTACATTGTTGGAAAATGTTTAGGTTTTCTCTCTGATACTGAATGTTACTTTTCATCAACACTGGGAATAACTCCAGCTTGGTGCAATCAGAAGTGAGCTGGATGCAGTGGGGGCTGCTGAATCTGTATCCTACTGGAGGGCACCTCTGTGTGTCTGGGCCAGTTACCTGAATGCAGGAGAAGGAGAAAGGGGAGCCAACTGCCTGCCTTCCTGCTGCTTTACTTTAATGCTGATTATATGTTGTAAAATATATAGGTTTTATCAAGGAATTTATCTCTATAGTGAGAATTAAGTTTGACCTTAAATCTAAAGATATTAAAGACCAGATATCAAGACAAACTCTGCTTTCAACTTTAGTTCTTCCTCTAAAAACTACTCTAAAACTTCCCCTAAAAACTGCTATTAGAAATACAGATAAGTTTTCAAATGTTTTCAGCATCCTGATGATAAAACTGAATACACAACAACTGTAATGAAGACTATTACATGCTTTACATTTGAAAGAGGATGTAGGACTTATTTACAAAGGGAAGAAGAATATTTAAAAGGTATATCCTAATTAATTTCTCTCTCTTTTTTATCTTTAAAATGCACCTTTTAATAATAATTTCCTTCTTTTCTTCTTCTTGGAGTAGCTTAATTTTCTTTGAAACTCTGGATGGGACTTTATAATCAAACATACCAATGTTGAGATTTGTACGTTTTCACTTGCTCAACTAAATACCAACCTTTAGGACAATGGAAAACTCCAGAGATTCACACTTTAAGTGTGAGAGTTTGCCTTGTTTACTAATATATTTTTTAACATTGATTTAGCAGCCTAAACTTTACATCCAAAGTACTGTAACGAAATCTTGTAATATACATTAGAGTGAGTTCTGTTCTTTTCTTACTTAAGTCTCTAAGACAGAGAATGACTGGGGTCTTTGTATCCTGAAAACCAGGTCTTTGAAAGAGTCTTTGAGCTGGGATTCATGCAAATGAAACATAAATACAGTAGCTTCCTTTATTTGGTGTTTTGCAGCTATTTGTACTAGATGAGTACAGCTGTCTGTTCATCCAGCTGTACACAGGAGAACGCAATAACTACCAAGGTTTTTATGCTAGTCCCTTGTGTTTGCATAATTGATAAATGTCTGTCTCTGTACTGTAAAATTCTTATATAGTTTTGTCTTGAAGATTGGAAGTGGTTGAAAGAGGTAATCTTTAGCTATGCTATCTGCATTTTTATAGACAGTTCTGGTATTTGTTGCCTGTTTCCTAGCCCCTCAAATGTTGTCTTTATACTTAAAGTGAGAACAGTAAATATCAATTGCAAATCTTACAGTAAAACATTATAAAGAAAGGCCAACTCTTTGAGAAGGTTAAAATAACTTCCTTTTCTCCCAGTTCTAGCTTCCTGAATTAGAAGGAAATAAGAGTGATTTCTTCCCTCTTCTATAATGTGTGTAGGAAAAATGGTTGAATAGCTGAACGCTCTGCACTTCCTTGGCTCTTTTAAAAGCTAAAATGTCGAACTCTGAATTGCTTGACATAATGTAGATGGTGTTGGTAAAGATGTTAAGGACTGTGATTGGTCTAAGTAAGTGGACTGTGTTCATTGACTTTAAATGCACCATTGTCAAAAATGAGTCTGCCTCAGCAGAGGAGGTTTGCGCTATTCCTCCCAAGTCCTCAAGCCTACTAGCAAAGTATGTGGGAGTGAAGTCAGTTAGGGATAGCTTAAACCTATTAGACATGCATGTCCTTATGGAACCAAATGGTTTGCATCCAAAGCTGCCAAAGCAGTAGACTGATGTCATTACAAGGCAGCTGTCATCTTCAAAAGATCATGGCATCTGGGAGAGGTTCCTAATGACTGGAATAAAACAAATGTCATAATCATCAAGAAGGGCAAGAAGTACAATTCAGGCAACTTTAGAAGGTTATGGAGCAAATCCTCCTAGAATATGCCATATCTAAACACACAGTGGACAAGAAGGTATCAGAAGCTGCCAATATAGATTTTCCCTAGAAAGCAACCTTTGCTTTCTAATTGCTTTCTGTGATAAGGCAACTGGCTTTGTGAACAAGAAATCAGTGATGTAGTTTATCTTGACTTTAGCAAGACTTTTGACTCAGTCGCTCAGAGTCTTATCACCAAATTGGTGGGATATGGACTAGATAAATGGATGATAACATAGGTGGAAACAAGGCTAGACTACTGAGCTCAAAGATTTGGTACCAGTGGTGCAAAGTTCATCTAGTAGCTGGTAATCAGTGGCTTTTTCAAAGTTCTATTAAACATGGCCCTGAACAACTTGATTCAGTTGAACCTGCTTTGAGCAGGAGCTTCTAGTCTAAATTCTATAATTCTATGGTTACCAGCAATATTCATATATTTAGGTGTTTGGCTATGCAAAAATTTGCATGCTTGTGGAAAGGAAACAGAACCAGTATCTCATGTACTCATAAGAACAAACTCATTATCTAAAAAGAACAATCATTTAAGAAGTTGGAAGATTCCATACCAGCTGTCTGAAGCAGTATGTCCAGAAGGATTTACTGTCTTAATGTGGTATTAGGTTCAGCTGCTTTATGTAATTTCTGTTCCTTGCACTTTGCCCCAGACTTTATTTCAATAACCAAAACCTCTGCAGCCAAAGTTCTGGGTAGACTTGAAGATTACTCGTTATCAGTTTAAGACTAACTCAATTTTCCATTTATTACTAAACTGTTTTTCCCAGAAGTCTTCTGACAATTTCTTCTTCTTCTGTGTGTTTGTGTAAACACAGGCGTCTTATAAGGACCAATAATTATCCCCATTTCATAACTTCTTGATAATTTTGAATTTGGATTATGCTAAGACAATGTACTTTATTCAGCAGATTTGTTTTAATCTAATTACATAGGTGAATAAAAATTGCTGCATGCTAGTGCATCTAATGTAAGTTATCTATTATTCACACCACATTTACTTTTAATATTCATGCAGATTCCCTTTGACATAACCTACTGTGTCACAGTTAATCCAATAAAGATAAAATATAGCTCAGCAAAACACCAGTCGATTCAAGCATTCTGGTAATTATTAAAGACTATTTCACACTGGTTCCTTCAATCAATGCATTTCCCCTTGGATGTGATAGTGTTCCTCTTTTGAAGCTTTCAATCCTCCCAGTGGATTCAGGGGAACATTCAGGCACTTTTTTATTCTCTGGGTCTCCGAGGCAGTTCAAAGAGCACAACAAGCCATCACAGGTTTATCCTCAAAGGCTGACACTGTCTTGTTTGATGTATGGTGACTTAAAAAGTCATCTCTAGCAAAGCATGTGTTTGCTACCAGTCTATTGAATCAGCCATTTATCAGCTAATCTGTATGCACCCAGCACACCTGCTAACAGCTCCGAGGATGGAACAGTCTCTCTCCTCCTGGGCCTACTATTGATTTGATTCCCCTCTCTAATTTCATACTGTTTTGGTATCCAGTTGTTGAGGCCACACTTTACCTTATAAAATGGGCATAAGTGCAACATTCTGGTGGCTATGAGAGCAAAGAGAATTTTTTTGCAATGCTATGTTTCTAGCAGGACTTACCTTTTGCTTACTCCTCTGTCCTCTTCAACCCCTGCCTGCTAGGGTTCATGAGACACACAGGCTGCAGAACCTGTGTTTTGCAAATCTGCAGCTGTAATATGTCAGTAAGTGTCATTTGATAATGGAAATTAGCAGCGGTGTTTCCCTCCTATTGGTTGATGGTTGTCGATAACTGTTTTTTTTGTCACTTGTTAAGGCAATATGAAGAATTTTTTGTATGTATTTAGTATTTTACTGAGGCAGAACAAAGAGACTCAAACTTATACCATAATTTCGAGAAAATGAACCAGAACTGGTTACACTGGTACATGTTTTTCATATGAGAGTTCCTATGTAGTTGCAGTTAGTGCTGAGGAGGCTTGGCGTTTGTCCTGATACCTAAAAACAAACTCATTTGGAGAGGAAGAGAGAGAGAGAGGGGGAAAAAAGAGTCTTCCTAAGGAAGACATTGATACCTTTTTTGTTGCCTTTTAAAAGGCAACAGTGTTTAAAAACAGCAATGGTGATGGTGGGGACACGCTTCATCATTAGCTACAGTTTATAAAATCCTTGTATATATGAGGTAGAGGGTCTGAAGAAGTTGTCTTCCTGCTGTATGCAAACAATGTAATTCTTAAGAATTAAGACAGAAGTGATCCTCCTGCATCTTTTTCTGCAATCCTTCTTTTGGGAAGTTGTATATATGAAGTCAATGAATCATGTTATGGTACCTATGAAGGTTGTATTCTCCCTGAAGCAAAACTGATGGTGTACAGTGGGCATGAGGGGACAGAGGGTTTGGAACAACATGCTGTGATTTTTTTTTCTCCTATACATTCAGTTTAATGGCCCTTGGAATTCTTTTTTTGTATTGTCTGAAAAACAGTTTGCCTTTCTACTTACCAGTAGAAAGTACTTACCTTCTGGATGCTACTATAGGGTGCATTAAGGTGTGCAGACAGCAGTGTCTTTTCTTTCTGAATTTTAATGCTAGGGAGTGCTCTCCTGAGAATTATTTTCTCCCATATGAACTAAAAACAATATGCATCTGACATATGATCCCAGAGTATTAGCCATGGCCAATTCTGCAAATTGCTTCTAAGATTGATTAATCATCTGATTTATTACTTTTTTCCTAAACCAGTGTCTGAGAACACTGGTGTAAAGGATGCAACCCTCTTCTACACAAAGGGGAAAGCATTTATCTGGAACAACAGAAAAAGACATTGAATGATTCCAGTAGAGAAAATGAAGGGTATCAGGAAAGTACCTAAAGAGTGCAATTAATGCCAAGAAAAGAGCATGCCCCACAGACTTGATAATGCATATAAAACAAATGCAGATTAAACTTTTTTTAAAATAGTTTACAGTTTTGAGGGTGTTTTTTTTTTCATTTTCTGTCTCTTCCTTTATGTTTTTGTTATACTTTTAAGCTTTGAATTTTCATTTTTGTTGACTTCTCCCCATGTTTTACTTCAGAAGCTTCAGACACAATGACACTGTGGGAGGTATTTAGGCGATTTTGGATTCTGAAACTAGCAGTCCCAGCCAGCTGGGGTTGCCAGAAGAACACTTTTAGTTCCTTGGATAGTACAAGTTCTCCTGCTCAGGAAGACTGAGCTGCCATAGTCATGGCAAGCACTGGTGGCACCATGTCTTTTACAAGTCTCTAGTGGGACTGCCCTGGCTAACAGGCAGGGAGTCAAAGTAAACACTTGAGCTTCCTGAACTAACATTCCAGGTTTGGAGAAGAGTAGTGTTGGGTGTTCAAAATATGTCAGGTCCTCTGTGGAGCAGCAGAGGAAAGACGGGTAATGTATATTCATATGTAGAGTATGCTTTAAAGCTTTTGAGTAGCTTGTAAAAAGCATGTTCTACACTCAGACTTTCACTCTATCTATTCCATCTCAAGAAAATCCTAATAATTGCCCAGAAGTGTTTCTTCTTTCTCCTGCCACCTCCATATTTACTTTGCAAAATTCCCCACATCCTGACTCCTCTCAAGTCAGTCCTCCTACAGATATTGTGTCGGTCCTGCTGTCTATTTCTGTAGTCCAAATATCCTCTAATGCTTTGTATATGTTTGTCAGTCTAAAAGGTATAACTTAGAAAACTGGGCTTGTGTTGGGAAAGTGAATGCCCAGCAAAGCACGACAGAACTAAAACTTAACTAAATGTTTTAACCTAGAGATATGCTGATTTAACTGACTCACAGCAGGGACTGATAGGGATCTTTCCATAGATAGCTGAAACTGTATGAGGACAAAAAATAGAAGAAAAAATCAAACAGCAAAAATAAACAGGTGGTAAAATCTCACACTTCTAACTTCTTTTTTATAGCTTAGGTTCAGTAAACTAGATCTTAACTTTCTGGCAACAACTGAACATTTAGAATGGATAATGCTTGACTCGACTTGTAGTTTTCAAAGCCTGCTTTTTTCATTACAGACCTGAAATATATGCAGCTGCATGAAATACATAAAATGTGAGGCATGAAGCAGTAGTATATCCAGATATGGATCATGTGAGGTAGGGATGAAAGGGGTTGTTGGAGCCGGGTATGTATATTGCATGTGTGTAGGTAAGTGTATAACATGTATACTGAAGTCTTTACATGCTTCATGTCAGCTATAAAACTTCATGCTGAAAAACTGGCACAGAAATCTGTTTTGTATCTTGCTCTCCCAAGAAGGCCTGTCATTTCTCAGCACAAACGTTAATTTTAAATACCAAAGCCAGGTCCCTATGAAAGGGAAAGGCCATAGTCTGAAAACAAAAGGCAACAGATGAGTGACTAGAACTGGAGAAAAGTGGGATAAAAATAGAGTCTGGAATAATGCTTCTTAAAATGTTTAGAATAGCAACAGGAAGAGAGTCTAGGGGAGAATTCAGCAAGAAGAGGCATGGGCAATAAAACGCATCTGTGAGGAATAAAGCGTAGAAATGTTCTTGTTTCTTTTGAGAGGATGGAAAAAGTTGCAACAGAGGGGGCAAGTAGGAGGCCGTGGCTTCAGAAACAGCCAAGCCAGTTATGAGGTGCCAGTGATGGAGGGAAGTGAACTACTGCTAGGTAGAAAAAAAGAATAAAACAGCAGGAAGAGAAACCTCACCTCCTTCTGTTTTCTTTGTGATGTGACATTTTCCTTTTACTGAAAATGGCTGTTGGTCCGCAGGTGGCATGTTTGGATGAGATGTTCTTTCTTTTAGTATTTTTATGAAGCTTCTTGGCAGAATCTTGTTTTGTCTAGGCACAAGCTATGATCAGTCCTAAACCTTTCAGAACAAAGCCAGTCTGGCTTCAAAGCTTTGTGATTTCCTGCAAAAGATAGCATATAGAGGGCCAAAAGAAGAGGCATTTTCTTAACTTTTTTTGCTGTACATGATAGATTTACTCAGAAGGAAAGTTAGACCAAAAGGGTACAATTTATGAACACCCAGTTTAGGTCAGTATTCATTTTGTCAAGATAAGTAACGTCTTTCTAGTAATTAAATTATTCACTTTAAAGAACATATGCCGGTTTTTATCTTCTGTCTCACTAACCGCATATATTACTGTATGTGCCCCTATCTGGAACAGTGTTCATTATCCTGACAAAATATCAAGATAAAACCAAATTTTTTTTGGAGGTCTTATTTTTTCAGTAATATCTCTGCAGATAGAAAACAAAGGAACTGAAAATCTGTATTAACTTTATTTTTTTAATTTTATCTTTATTTATCATTTAGTTATAATTATCAATTTATCATTATTAGTTATTTATCATCATTATTTACCATTTATTTTATCTTGAGCTGTTTTTTGCTATAAACCTCTTTTGTTTATTGGATCTGCCTATTACAATTACAGGCTGATTTTGTCTCTTTCATTACATAGCCATTTCATAGATGCCTTTTGGAGAACCCAGTCTTTTGTTTTATCTTTTAATCCTACCTTAGGGATTTATTTTCAGATTTTCTGATGTTTATCAGATTTAAGAATTGTGTCCTGTTTAGGTTTTTGTAAGCTCTTACTAGCAGTTCCAAGAAAAAAACAGAACTGAGTGGGAGAGTAGCTCCTAAAATGCAAGCAGTAAATAGAAACTCTTGAGCAAACTGCTTTTTCATTATTTTACTGCATTTTGAATCTGCAACAGACAGAAAAAATATTATCAGATTCTAATTTGATCTTTAAGGATCCTTTATCTAATATAGTAAATACTTATGAAAATAGAATTTATTTTACTTTTGTTTCTTTCTTCATCCATAAGCTTACATGATTTGTAAAGTTAAATGTAAGGCAGGATGGTAGAAATTCTTTCAAAATCCCTCTTCCTTTCTAGAGTCAAGATAAAAGTACACATGCTAACTTTACAGAGCTTTTTATCAGCTCCTGAAGTTTCTGCAAGATCTTGTTGCTGACCAGGAAACTAGGTCATGCAATTGTTCTTCAATAAAGATGATCTTTTGATGTGTCTCAGCAGCAGCCTTTCTTTAACAGGAATCCTGTGGTTTGAGCTCTTCCCAGATTGAGCTTCATGCCACAAATATTATTTCCTTTGCTTTAATGAAATTCTTCCATCTGACTTAAGTTTTTTTTTTTCTTTCCCTTTCTGATTGATGTATCCTGCCATTAGATTATTCTCTGTTAGCTTTATTTAATTATTGAATTACATTTTCAGATGGGCTCTCCTAAAGTTCAAAAGTGTGTTTACTAAGTTTTCTGCCATATTAACCCCTGAGACATACAGTGTATTGTCAGAGGATGATAATTATTAATATGACCAGTCCATAAATGGTGACATAGTGCTACAAGTTCTGTTCAAATTGATCTTCTGTGGTCACAAGGGGCACTTTTTGAGAATCTTTTGTTTTTTCAAGCAGTAATGTTTTCTAAACTCTCTAGTGACAAGAAATGAAATACAGTTTTATTCTGGTGACTGTGTAAACTAGCTGCTTTAGGAAATAAAGAGTGAAATATGCATAACTCATTTGATCAGATATCCCTTTAGCATGGGTATAAATTATGAATCAATGAAAGAAACTGTCATCACCTATGTTACCTTGATATTAATGGGATAAAAAGGCAAAGTATCTGGCATGTATTTCATGATAGAATCTCTTCGTATTTTAAGAATAACACATGCATAGCACACACATAAACACAAAGAAATTATTTATGAACAAATCTTTTGACTTCAATGAAAATAATAATCAGTTGTGAAGGTCTTCCACCTGATGATGCTTCTGCTCAAATCATTCAACCAGAGCAAAAAAAAAAAAAAAAAAAAGAATCAGTGCTTGGCCCATCTGCCTTAATATCTTTGAATATATAAGCTATTACAAAAAAATCCGTTTTGCTAAGGGAAAAAATGCCCTTTGCTGTCTTCTGTTTGAATCTAGACTATATAAACATTGAGTCACTTAGTTGTCCTACTTTCAGCCAGGTTAAGCAAAAGAAAATGCAAAAGAAAACATATACACCAAAGAAGTATTTTACCAAGTACATGCAAAAATATTTTACTTAGATGTAGGTCTACCTTTGCTAATTTTGAATATTTTGCAAGACCGATGTATGCAGTTGTTTGAAGTTGACTAGGCAGGTATATAAAGATGCCTTCCCATCCTCTTTTAGGCAAGCACTTAAAATACTTGTCTTCTCATTTTGTTTAAGCTTAACATCAAGGTATGGTCACCTAAGGGGCCGTTAAAGTACATAGGCTTTTTGTCTCGTCTGTTCAGATGGAAAATTGCTGAACATCCGAGCCCCTGTATATTCATGGGTAAAGAAGTCAGCTACTTTAACAAATTAAGAGAAAGAAATAGAAATGCAAACTTCTGTGGCCTTCCAATGTTTATAGGTGAAGGTACTGGACTTCTTGTCCTTGAATCCAGCACATGGGACTAATTTTGGGCATAAACAATCCAAGCAACTACTTTTGTGCCCCACTGGTGTGATGTCCACAGTGAGGGCTCAGCTCTTTTTTGCCATCCTGTTGGGTCTGGTCCTGTTCTGGCACTTCATATTCTAGGGTAGGGAGAGCATGGGAAAGCTAGTGAAGGAACAGGGTGTACTGTAGGAGAAAAAAGGTTGAGGGCTCAGTCATCACAGAATCATAGAATCACAGAATGCTTAAGGCTGGAAGGGACCTCTAGAGGTCATTTAGTCCAACCACCCCGCACATGCAGGGCCACCTAGAGCACGTGGCACAGGGCTGCATCCAATGCATTTTGAAGATCTCCAGAGAAGGAGACTCCACAGCCTCTCTGGGCAGCCTGTTCCAGTGCTCTGTCACCCTCACTGTCAAGAATTTTTTCCTTAAGTTCAGTGAAACTTTTGGTGCTTCAGTTTGTGGCCATTTCCTCTAGTCCTGTCATTAAGCATCACTGAAAAGAGGCTGGTCCCATCCTCCTCACTGCCTCCCTTGAGGTACTTGTACACACTGATCAGGTCCCCTCTCAGCCTTCTCTTCTCCAGGCTGAACAGACCCAGCTCCCTCAGCCTCTCCTCACAGGGCAGATGTTCCAGGCCCCTAATCATCCTTGTGGCCCTGCGCTGGACTCTCTCCAGCAGCTCCACATCCCTCTTGTACTGTGGGGCCCAGAACTGGACACAGTGCTCCAGATGTGGCCTCACCAGGGCTGAGTAGAGGGGCAGGATCCCCTCCCTCGACCTGCTGGAGACGCTCCTTTTAATGCACCCCAGGACCCCATTGGCCTTCTTGGCCACGAGGGCACACTGCTGCCTCATGGTCAACCTGTCGTCCACCATGACGCCCAGGTCCTTCTCTGCAGAGCTGCTCTCCAGCAGGTCGGTCCCCAGCCTGTACTGGTGTCTGGGGTTGTTTCTCCCCAGGTGCAGGACTCTGCACTCGGCCTTGTTGAATTTCATGAGGTTTCTCACCACCCAGTCGTCCAGTCTGTCCAGGTCCCTCTGGGTGGCAGCACAGCCCTCTGGGGTGTCAGCTACTCCTCCCAGTTTGGTGTCATCAGCAAACTTGCTGTGTGCCTTCATCCAGGTCATTGATGAATAAATGAACCAAGGACTGACCCCTGGGGGACTCCGCTCACCACAGGCCTCCAACTAGACTCTGCACCGCTGATCACCACCCTCTGAGCTCTGCCGTCTAGCCACTTGCCAATCCACCTCACCGACCACTCATCCATCCCACACCTCTGGAGCTTGTCTAGGAGGATTTTGTGAGGAACAGTGTTAAAAGTCTTGGTGAATCAAGATAGATGACATCCACCGCTCTCCCCTCATCTATCCAGATGGTTATCTCATCATAGAAGGCTATCAGGTTAGTCAAGCATGATTTCCCCTTGGTGAATCCATGCTGACTAGTCCTGAGCACCTCCTTGTCGTCTATGTGCCTGGAGACAACGGCCAGTATGAGCCGTTCCATCACTTTTCTGGGGACGGAGGTGAGGCTCACTGGTCCATAGTTGCCCGGGTCCTTCTTCTTGCCTTTTTTGAAGACTGGCGTGACATTGGCCTTCTTCCAGTCCTCTGGCACCTCCCTTGTTCTCCAGGATCTTTCAAAGATGACGGAGAGCGGCTTGGCTGCGACATCCGCCAGCTCACGCAGAACTCTGGGGTGCATCCCATCAGGGCTCATGGATTTGTGTGTATCAAGGTTCCTTAGGTGATCTCTTACCCACTCTTCCTCCACCCAGGGCAAGTCTTCCTCTCTCCCGGCTTTTTCTCTCGTCTCTAGGCCCTGGGACTCTAAAGGGCTGCCCTTGATAAACAACACAGCAAAGAAGGCATTCAGCAACTCTACTTTTTCTGTGTTACTCGGAACCAGGGTGCCCATCCTGTTCACTAGGGGACATCCACGCAGGTCTTCTGCCCCCTCTGCCTGACTTTTTATGCACAGGGATGCACTGTTGCTGGGCATTGAGGAAGTGACGCCTCTGTCCTACCATGTGATCTGTTTTAGGCTCCAGAAGGAGCCTTTATTTTCCTGGAGAGGTGCGTTTTTTTGCCTGCTAATCTCGACAACAAAGTAGGAGAAAAAGTGTGATGCTAACTAGAACTAAACTTACCTGAAAAAACCCGACCAAGAAATTTTTTAGGCTAACCTTTTTATACTAAGGAATTTTCTTACATATAAGACATTGATTTACTAAATTGGGCTTATTTTAAAAGATTTTTTTTCCTAGATCACCATTCCATGTCATACATACAAAGTTTTCTTTAATTTTAATTCTTGATTTTAGGATTTTCAAATAAGGAACTATTTTTCTCCCAGGCTATTCAAAGAAAGTAATGGGATGATGGACCGAGTAAATGTTGCTTCTGGCACAGCAGCAGCTAGAAAAATGAGTTAAGTTTTTTTTTGGCACTGACAGCATGTCCATGTTTTATTTGTTTTAGCTTTTAAAGCACACTATAATGTGTTTGTAATTCAAAATGTGATAGTTTGCAATGATGCAGTCTATCAATATCTATGAAGTGTTTATTATGATTGCAAAGATTAGCATTTGAAGGTGGTACTTTCAGAGAGTATGTCATTTCCAAAATTTCCTCTGTGAAACTTTCTTCCATGCATTTTATCTGTATGTATAGTACAGAGCAGTGTAATGAATCATTTATGAACATTGTGGAAGAAGGCCGTAATCTCCAGCAATTAGAGAAGAACCAGCACAGTCTAAAGTGCATCAAATGGTGTTCAGCAGGTACTGCAAAAGGTAAGACTTAATTTGCTACACAATGGAATTTGAAACAGTAGAGTTTTCTCCCCTGTATTAATGAAAAAGTAGTAAAACATCTGTCTTTCAAGTATTACTGTCTCTTTCAAAGTACTCAAATAGAGGTGTTGGCACTTTCAATTCTGTTTCTACCTTCAGTCTGTTGATGCAGAACATTTCAAAGTGAAAGCAATAATAATGGGAGTATGTGAAGTACTAAAAATGCTAATTTAGGGATTTTTTTTCAGTATTTTTTTCATAGCTCTGCTTTTTTTAATAAGCCATCATTCCCTTATTCTGTCCTTCTGTTAAATAAATGAACTCTTTTGAGGTAGTGCTCCTTTTGGTGACACTTCAAGGTTACTCCATGATACAGTGATTAAGATACGTCTACCACAGATAGAATAATTTTAGATGCTAGTTTTGATTTACAATGTGAAATGAAGGATAACGTATTGTGTATGACAGCATCTTAAAATCTCTTTAAAAAAATAAACACTGAGATAAATATGGGCAGAGTATACTTCAGTGAAAGCTTCATTTATTTGGAAAACTCTGTAGCATGTGGTCACCTTGCTATTTTGGAATATTAATGTATAAAGACATTGTGATTTTGATACTGGAAGATACCATGCTGAAGAAATTTCTATCTATATATATAAGAAAAAGTTAGACAGTGTTGAGGATTCTCACAGCTTTACGTAAGTGACTGTCTTCATACACTTCAAACAGAGTTGTGACTGAGTTAGAGGGCTCGTGGGTAGGCTGAATATTTTTAATTTCCATTCTTTCTATGAATGGTCAGGTGCCCCACTGCTGAATTATATCATTTCAGGAATTACCAACCCCTCAAAAGCAGTGCTTGTGGGAGTGATGTCTCAGCACAGCAATAAAACAAGCCTGATTTGCTGATGCTGTAATATTAGGCCCAGAATTATCACCCTCTGGAGGAAATATATACTGTACCTGTATCCATCCATCTCTCCTCTGTGGGAAAAAAAAAAGTGAAAGTCAAGTAATGAATGAAAAAATGATTGAAAGCTCAATTTTCAAACATGGACATCTAAAGATAATGTGCCTGCCTTGAAATCAAGTGCCCAAAGAGGCATTTAGAGATATAAAATGCTAGTTTTACACACTTAAAGTGACAATTTGTGCATCCAAATGTGCAATATACAGAATCTGAACAAGCAGGATGCTCTTTTTACAAGAGTGTATGTCAGGAGATTTGGTTTCTATCCTAGCCTCTTAGATAAAGTGCCTGTGTGACTCTGAGTGCATCATTTACAGCCAAATGATGATACACCTAGCATGCAAGCCAAGTAAATTCTTGAGAGTGCTAGAGAGATAGATCTTGTTGGTCCTTTTGCATCTTCCATCTTCTACAGCCACCGCAAAGATGTCCATGATGAATGCTAAATGATTTTTTTGCCCAATCACATAGAACCTAATAATTTTGGATGTCACAGGCCTGTAAACTACAGGCTTTTGAACGGTGAGAGCATTTAAAAACCAGTTTTAGCTTTATTTCTTTATTCATGAAGTAGCAGAAATATTTCTCAACCTTTAGGAATGCTGTTAATCACTGAAAAACACTGCAAAGGTGGAATATTTTTTGCCTGGTTTGGTAGACTGAATGTCAATGTAAAATAGTCGTTTTTCAACTAAATATGAGATCAGACAAATTTGACTGTGTTTTGCATGGTTATGGAGTGTAAACATCTGTATATTTGCTGTTTAGGATCTACTCCCAAGATAATGTCAGCAGGATATTACTACTCTGTTCAAAATAAGCATATGTGACTCTAGGTGTGATTGGGTTAGATAATTCTTGAGAGGAACGGGCTTAGATGGGGGACTTGAGGGAGTGCAGAGAAATATTTTGTTTAACCCATTCTCAGACAGGCATATGACTGAAGTGGGAGTAGAGCAGGCATATCTTTGTTGCTGGGATAAGGCTTCTGGATTTTAGTAGGAAAAAAAAAGAGAATCCTTTGTTGACAAGATAATGGGTTATGTGGCTCAGCTCCCTATTGAAATGGCTATGTCTGATACTTTGAAGACATATTTGCCAAAGGAGGAGGCCAAAGGGTGTGTGTGTGTTTGCGTGTGTTTTGTCCAAGACAAGTTTAGGCTGGAATAAGTTCTATAATGAGAGAAGGGAAGAGGCTTCCACCATTGCCTTGCAATAATGTCTTCATCTTTCATGGTATGACCCAGTTGTTCTGCCACATGGGTGAGTTTGGATTGTCTGAAAAGTTGAGAACTATTATGATTTCTTTCCATTCACACTCCCTTGAAGCCTACCTGAAAATCATGTTGAAACAGTTAAGAAATAGTAGTATAGTTTGTAGCGTAACTTTCTGGCACCAGCGTCTGCACTGTGAAAGGCTTGCGCAAAGGTCGTTGTCACTACGCGTGCTGTGTATGCAGTCGTGTTGAGCTGGAACTCCCGAGCAGCCCTGCTAGGTCGATCTGCAGGGTATGACTTGCGGTGTTCATAAGCTTTACCATCAGCTTTGTACGGTTCTTGTTACAGACTGTTCTGGTGGCTTGTTTCCCGCAGTCCGAACTGAAAATGTCGGACAAAAAGAGAGAAAAGATGCTGCGAGGAGGGAAATCAAATTAATATTCATGTAATGGTGTTTTAGAGTGTTTGAAGAAGAAAAACCTTTTCTGGAAGGATCTGGAATGTTATTTTAGCTTTCAATTTGGGAGGAAAGTAATGACACCCATTATGGTAATAGTGCAGATGTGATAGTTGGGTAATAATCAGAAAAATAATCAAAATTTGTATCAGCTTCAATGATTAGAAGATGTTACTTTCTAGTAAGTAGTTGATATTCTTTCCATTCTTGTTTTAAGAGGAAGGGTTCCTCCTTTATTATGTTAAGATTATTATGAATTAATTTATGCCATTGAGAGGGGAATACCTCCCTATTTCTAATTGGCAGGAGAATTGAAAATCCTTCTCTCTACAATCTCTGCCTTACACGAAATTCCCCTCCTCATCCTTTAGCATGAGAATCTACAGTAATGAGTATCATACACTTTTATTATCTGAGTAATTGAAACAAATGTCAAAAACGTTAATGATATAATTTGGTCAAATCAAATTATTCTCTGCTTGGTTTCCACAATGGCTGATATAGCTTCACTGTCAGTGAAAGAGAGGCCAAGCATTCATGATTAATTCTTGTAGTGGAAGGAAATTACTAGCAGAATTGTGCAGGGAAATGTTTTCTTTAACATATTCATAAATGTCCTGGAAAGGTGGGTGAGTAGTGAGGTGAGAAAATTATTTAAGGAAATAAAGGCTGGCTAGAAAGAATTGTACAAGGATCTTAGGTGATGAAGCAAGAAAATGGTCAATGAGATTCTAAGGGGATATGTGATGTACTGAGGAGAAGACAAGGAGACTAGCTTCCTCGTTTCCCATCTAAGAGGACAGGTTTTCAGATGAGCATGACCAACTAGTAAGACAAAAAAAAAGAGGGTCCTAATAGACAATCTGATTAATTGAGCCAGCTCAATGTTCCCTCAAAAAAAAAAAAAAAAAAAACAAACAAAAACCCCAAAACAGAAAACATCATGTTCATAACTCCAGATTCACTCGCACACTAAATAATGTGTGCAGGTGTATTTCCTTCATGTCAGAAAGGATAAATAAAAACAAAGAGGGAATGATCAGGTTTGGAGTATCTTCTATATAACAAATAACCAAGTAAAATAGGGTTCTTCAGTCTGAAATTTAAGTCATCCAAATGGTATGATAAAGCTTCAAAACCATAAGTAGCTTGGAGAGGATAGACTGACAGTTTTCTCTGTCTTTCAGTAACCATTAAGATTATCAAGTAAAATTAGCAAGCATCAAGTTCAGGATGAAAAGAAAGGAAACACTTCTTGCCGCAGTATGTCACAAACCTTGGAACTCCCAGCTGAAGAAAGCGGATGCTAAAATTTTCTATGTGTGGTCTCGACTGGAGATTGGGCAAGGTCATTTGAGGGATAAACACAGGGATGATTAAAGACATAGAAATCACACCTATATCATTAAGTCCTTGAGCTGAATATAACCGAAATCTTAAAGATGATAGAACATATTGGAAGAATTACATGTCTTTGAGGTGCACTTAATAGAAATATTGCAAGTGAAAGATGATAGTATGCAACTTCCTTTAAAATTTTCTGAATGCACTTTAGTACATTTCTCTGGGTCTGTTTTAAAGATTTTTAGGCTGGAGGAGAGACATATGTTAGTCTACTTGATAGTTGACTATCATCTTTTTTGATAAAATAAAATAAAAAAAATCTTAGTATGTAGGAAGATGTATGTCTTGCAGGACCAAAGACTCTTAATGATACAAGCACTGAATGAAAAGAGTGAACTAAGACTGGAGTGCAGCATTTTGAGTGTTGTCAGTACAAGATGATCTCATGCCGAATAGGATTTTTGTGTGTTTCTCATTCATGTCAGTGCCAAGACCAAGTGTCAAAGAGACTAGTAGAAGAGATGGGGAAGGTGTTGAATAAAAAATACAACTTAAAAGTGATTTTTCCCCCTGGAGCATTATAGCATGAAAGAGGAAAGAGGGCAAATATGGACAGGGAATGAATAAAAACACTTTTAAGTGTTATATTTATTGAGTGTTAGACTAAGAGAGAGCAGAAGAAAAGAGATTGAAGAAGTATAAGCTACTCTTTCCTCCCACAAATCCTTTTCTTTATAACTATTTTTGTTTATTTTAAAAGAATTATTATCTATGACTAATCAAGTGAGGAAAATAAACTTCTTAGAAGTTTAGTTTAATTGTCTGATGTCAAGCAACACAGAAGCAAGTTCGAATGGAAATCTACCTTTTTCTCAATGCATACAGTCTTTAACTAAGTCTGAAGCAAGGATGTAAATGAAAATCAACCTTTTCTCATACATTTTTGCAAGACTTTTGCATTGTCAATAAGTAACCTAGGCTACTTAGGCTACTTACTTGAACAAGGTGACTCCTTGTTCACTTAACCTATATTTTTTCTTAGTTATTTAGGCTTGTGAAGAATTTAATCCCATTAAAATATTTCCTGTGATACATCATAGGCTTATGATGTATAGTACCAGTCCTGAGCAGTTAGAATACAGTGTCCAACCTGTATTAAAGTAAAGGTCATAAAATATGGTGGTGTTGGCTGAGCTTCAGCATGAGGAGCACAGTAGCTTCTTTGAATTTAGATCTGGTCTATTGAATGGTTTATGTTGTGGATTTTTTTGACTAAATCCTCGTCTGCTCTGATTATGGTTATTGTGCTAAATCTCTATTAGCATGAATTCCATTTGTACACAAAGAAAGTAACAATCCAGAAGAAACAGCAAAGCATTTCACTTATGTCAAATGAGTTAATTCTTAACTTTGGTAACAGTTATAAATTGAGAGATGAATGAGCAAGAGCCAGTTTTGGCTGACTGTGAAAGCAGATCAGCTTGCTTGCTAGGAAATTCAAGTTGCACTTTTTTTTCTCTTCCAGTCTGGTAGTGGTAACTAGCATGCTACCTCGACAAAAAGAGAAGAAAAAGAAGTAACAGCTGATTTATTCAGTGAAATGTTGATGAGAAGAAATTCAGCTTCCTCCATCATCTTTTCCTTTCAGATAGGAAAATAGGGCATTAAGGGCTATCTGAGATTGCTTCATGTATGTCGTGGTATTACTTTGGGACATATGGAGGTAGAAGTTTGGGTTTTGTGTTCCAGAGCATTTATGCATATATTGTTTCATGCCGCCGTGTCTGAACAGTTTTATAAGAAGGTAGGTACCTTATGTCCATAAAGCTTATAATGGGGAAGGGCTCAGGTCTATAGAGCCCACTGCATCTTGAGACAGGCATTTGAATTTGTGAGAGGTAAGATATTCCTCTCCACTGTGGTAGAAATCTATGTGACAAGAGGTTGATTTTAGGTCAAGTGTGGCTGAAATACTTGAGAACACAGATGCTCCTCGAGCACTCTTGCATGTTGGTTCTGATTTTGAGGTCTACTTTATTTAAGGGTTGTTTGAAAAAGTGGAGTTGTTACTGTCTCCAGCGTCTTCTGCAAATGGCATAGAAAACAAACCTTTTCAAAAATTATTTGGAAAAATGTGCTACAAATGTGCCACAAAATGAAATGTGTGCCCCAGATGCTTTAAACTGTTATTTCCCAGATGCTGTCATCTAGGTCATCTGGCTGATTACAGTTAGATCGTGAGTCTGTGTCCCCTTTCCAGACTATGAATGAGACTTAACAGTATCTTTCTTATCAATGAGAAATCCTCTCTGGAAACTGAGAAAGTTTCTCAGGAAGTTTTGATTTTGACAGATTCTGAAATGCAGAGGTATTTTTCTCTGGGCAGCTCAGGACTGGGTGGTGGATAGGTGGGAAGTATAGCTGAAACAGATGGTAGGACTTGCTGTCTCTGAGTGAAGAGCAGAAGGATGTCTGAGGACCCAGAGACAGTGTGGAGTGCCAAATGATGAGGGTGTAAGCAGCTGGGCGCAGGGCTCCAGGCTGAGCTCAATGACTGACTGAAAGCCACCAGTCATGCAGCTACCAGCTGGCAAAGCCCTTCTGTGCAATGTACAGGACCTATGCATCACCTGCCTTGTGTGCACAGCATATTTATGTGATGCCTGCGCCTAATGCTTATATAAAACTTTTTTTTTTAACTTTATGTCTTTGATCCTCTTCGCCATCTTATTTTTTCCAGTGGTAGACCATAGTGCCTTCTGAAAGCTAGATGCTGGGACCTCTTCAGAAATGTCTTGTTGTTTCCCAGTGTTTTGTTTGTGGAGGTGAGGAGAAAAGACAAAGGAGGTTTTGCCATAAGCTTTTGAGTAAAGAAGGCTATTGATAGCTACCCTGATTGTATAAAGAATGCAGTGGAAATCTTGTCCACTGGCTATATAAACCTGATTTTAAAGAACAATTCAATTTATTACACAGAACTCAATAGTTTTTTTTTTTTTTTTTTTTTTTTAATGAGATTTTATATATCCCATAGACAAATGGACAGACTACAAATTCAATGATAAATGCTCTTCATAGAACATAAATTTATCTCATAAGGGTAATAGTAGACATACTTTTAGGATTATCTTCAGTTGCTTAGGAAACTATGATTGCGAATTTAACTTTATATACCAGGAGATAGATAATACGGTCTCACCTGGAAACAGTGTATATCATAAACTCTAACCATCCATGTCTGCATAGGGTTATCACAGATTATTGCATCATATAAACATTCCATTTCCTGAACTCTCCCTTACGCTCAGGAGTCCTGTGAAAAAAAATATTTTTTTTTGTGGTTCACCTTAATTTTTTGACTATGTTGGACAACAACTTAAAATCAGGATGTGAAATACTAGGAGAAAACAGGAACATAATGTGATCTGTTATGGCAGGGGCTGTTAATCTGTAGTTTGGAAAAATCTGGTCCTTTGTCTGATCTAATATGCCCCTTCTTACAAAAAAAATCTCCATTTCTACTGCCCTGTCTTTAGGAGTACTGTGGTTTGATTTGAAAATTTGAAAGCTAGTTGTGTCATCAGTGACCAGTGGCGATTAGTAGGCCTGATCTCAGCATGCTGAGAATTTCAGAGAGTTAGTTAGATAAAATATTAAATGGGCTAAAAGTGGTGTACAGGGAATTATGCATTTGGGTGAAAGGGAGGATTTTTGGCATATGGCTTCCAGCAGCTTTGAAAATTAGGCTTGGAAGGGGGAGGAAGGAGGGGAAAAAGGTATTGGTCTGTCAGAAGCTGTAAAATAATACAGGGAGGAAGGTTAACAGCTAGCTGATTCTGCATTTTAGTGGCAAAGCCATGAAAATCTCCTCTTTCAGTTAAAGCGATGGCAGGCACATAAGTATGTGCTAATAACGGAGGAGAACTAACTTGCACTGTGTACTGTAGCTATTTAGTAAGGTTAACAAACTACATTAACCATTCACTCATCTGTGGCTCGTAATTAATCACTCCCTGAAAATTACATTGTATAATAAATGGGGACAGACATGATTCATTAAAACTTCTAATTAATTCTATTTAATACTATTTCATAGTTCATTGATAAGTGCTGAGAGAAGGATTACCTTATAGCATATTTGATGCATTACTGCCAAAGAAGTAAATAGGACAAACAATCTAGAAAGCAACATGAATATTTGTAAATGAAAATACCAGTTGTTAATCTCAGAAGTGCCTGATAGTGCGGAGTCTATAGTTTAATGTGTCTGTTACATTTGTTACTATCCTCATTGCTGGTTTAGATTTTCACTGGATAACCTAGCTGCAGAAATGAGACATAGACTCAGATCTTCTTTGTTCTCTTCCAAGCAACTACACCTCCTGTTCCCCCAACGCAAATCCTTGAATGAAATATGTTAAGAAAAAACACATTTTTTCTCCTACTGGGATCAGGCATTATTAAAGTATGAATATGATGTTTGTAATTGAATGATTATTTTTGAGTGATTAATGAAAGTACTGAAAAATAGTCTGTTTCAGTGCTTTGAAAAATAGTGAAGTGGATCAACTAGGAAGCACAACTATCTAAAAAATATTTTTTTTGTAGAAGGTCAAAAGCTTCACGGATTTTTATATGCTTACATTTCACTTATTTCATTCAATATTCAGAAGTTCCTTCATGGTTGGTGATATAGAAATGTGTAACAAGGATACCTACCACAAGGAGCTTTTCAGTTTATTCAGTATTTCCAGATAGTCAGTGCTTTTCACAAGAAATTCATTCTGAAATTGTGAAGTATTTTATAGAACTTTATTGAAGGCCTATTTAAGGCAGAATTCTGTTGATTTTAGTAGACTGGATATAATACCATCTCCTCACATCTTTCTGGTAAAAAAAGATTTGAGATTTAATTTTGCAGTAGAATCATGATTTTGTACTAAGACTTTTGTTTGTCTATATTAAATATAGGTACTATTTCAGTTTAAAATGAATTTATTTTACTAGATTGAAGAAAAGGAAAAGAAACAGTAAAATATCTTACTCCTAAATTAGAAGTTAAGAAAATAAATGAAAGGTATAAATTATAGCTCTGTATGTTGCAAAGTAGTATTTTTCAAAAAAAAATCACTCATATGTTCCCATATATTAATGTAGAACTTTGTGTTAGTTTTTATAATCACCCCTTTTAAAAATATTTTGCCATTATGTGGCAGAATGATCTTTGACTGAAGTATTGTACATTCAATAATCTCAATGTGTGTCCGATCTCCAACTGCCAATAATCTGTAGTTCGGCCAACAGCATCATTGGTCAGCCTATACGTTCCATAGCAGCAGAAAAACTTGACCACATTCTCATTTAAGCCACCAGAAATCTATTTTTTATACATGATGGTGGTGGGGAGAAATATGCTTTACACCTGCTCATTATATTTTCTGTTTTCCCCTTCTGTATCTGACACATGTCAAGCGAACTGAACAACATCAGCAATGGCTGAACTCCCTGTGTCTGGATGAGTCCTTAGGTTCATAAGCTTTAACTTCTCAGGGCTGGCAAAAATAGCAGTCTTTGCTCATACAGTTTCAAGCAAGTAGGAACTCCTCTGTTTCACAATAACAGGCCTCTCTGATCCATACTGACCCCCAGGACATAGTGGTGGTATCACACTGTTCACAACAGTTCCAATTAGACTGTGGCTGTCTGCCTGTAGCTTATCCCTCAGAAGCACAGGAGAGATGTGTAGGATGCAAACACAGATGTTCATAGATTTTTTTTTAAACTTAAAAAATAAGGTTTGTTGTTGTGTCTGTGCATGTGGTTTTTGTCTTGGATCAGTCTGGAAACTGGAGCTGTCTGCAACCCTTCTAATGCAGCTTCTGCCTTTTGATTCATGAAATCTTTCCAGCTCACTTTATCTTTCCTTCTTGTCATTGGTTGGTACAGGAGTATCACATCTCAAGGCTTAATGTGAAAGCAAAGAGACAGCTTTATTCTTTTTCATGCTAAGACCCATTTAGTTTGAAGTTCCACCTTAAGTCATGACAATTTTTTTCATCAATAAATACTATTACACAACATGATGATCCATAAAATGAAGATTCTTATGTGAGGACATCCTAGAATTAATAAAGGACTCAGTTTGACTCTGTTTTAAACAAGTTTATTAAAAATACATTGCAAATATTGCTGCTTAGGATAATGAAAAAGGGTCAGGTCATAACTACCAGACTTGTGTACTCCTGTAGCAATAGACCGGTGTGCTGGTGTAGGTTTAAAGAACATGGTTACAGTAATTAATTGTTGAATGTCTAACCACTTTGTGTCTAAGCTAATGAAAAGTACTCAGGAAAGTAATTCAGGAAATCTCAAAAATGAATGCAATAACACCAAATCATTTATAATTACAATGATTTAATGCCAAGCAGTTATTTATAATGATGTAATTTACATTCTTGGTTGTTTAATCCTTGTAAATGCAAATACGTTATAAACTGTACAGAACATTAGCAAGCTTTTGCCCTTTCTGTAAACAACCTCATGCAAAACAGCAGTGTATCTGATAATCTTGAAATCTATCTCTTTCCGTGTGTGCGTGTGTGGCAGCTGATACACCTGCTAAATGAAAGGGCGTAAGACCAGCGCTGCCAATAATGAGTTGGGGCATGAAGTAGAAGCCTCTACCAATGCCATGTTTAGTTGTCTTGATGTTTGCCCGTCTACTGCTGATTTGGATGAGAATATTAAGATGATACTAATGTGCACTGAGTGTAGATACACAGTGCTTTTGCTTTAGTCGGTTTGCTCTGCTCTCTGAATATATGAAAATTGCAGTTGTCCATAAAAAATAACAAAAAGAATAAGTTTGATTTTAGTTTACTGAGGGTCTTGTAAATAGAACTATGTATATGGTGTGATTTACTTGATTGCTTCTGATTGCATGCATATCACATTCTGTCTAAACGTACCTGACTATATCTAGCTGAATGCCAATTTAGTTTAGTGAGGATAACTCATATGAATAGAAAATGCTGAGAGAGCAAAACAAAGAAGCACCTGTTCTGCAAATCATTGCATACGATTTGTATTGACCAGTTATACTAAAACATTTATATTTATATATATGTGTGTGTATGTGTATATATATATATACATATATATATATATATATACACATATATAAACAGGTAAAAATAATTGTTCTTGAGGATTTATTTCCAGATATGATATATATCTCGCTCTCTTATAGTAAGAGTCCTTTCAAATTTATTATTGCAAAAAACACTTTAACACTTAAAATCACTGGATTACACAGTTAATGAAATGAAGGGTGCATTAATGAAACACAGTAAGGGGTCATGTCTTTCATGTTAGATGTTTAGTGAAAAAGAAACCAGAAGATTTTGTTAATTTCACATTTTTATTAAATTAAATGAGGAACTAGAGAATGCTTTTCTGTTTCTCTCTGCACTCTCTGGGTTCTGATAAGTTCAAGTAGTATATATGCTATTTTTTCAGCAATGAATTTAGCTGTAACTGCTTGCAGTAATACATTTTTTATGATTTTAAGATCTCATGTGCTCAAAGTAATAAAAACACATTTTTTCACTTTCTATCCCTTAAAAAGATAAACTATAATTTCATTGTTACCTTAGAGGGGAGACATAGCCCTGCAGTGGTATTAGTGGTTTAACCTTCTGAACAAAGAGGAGGGCCCCATTCTGCTCACTAGCCCTGGTTGCTCTTGACTTCAGCCACACAGTGAATTCGATCAGGGAATTGCTGCAGCTGAAAATTAACTCTAGAAAAAAGAGGCTTTGTCAGACAGCTCGTCTCTCTGATGTGCTCCATAATGCAGCTGAGTAACAGTGCAGGTACAAGACAGAGAGAGAATTTGCTAGACTTAAGTCTTCCTAATATATTAGACAATAGACAATAGTCTTCAAAGGTTTCCATTACATTCAAAAATAACTTTTTCCCCACCAATAATAGTATATGTGTCAAGTTCAGCCACCTACATTCATTATAGACAGAGGTGGAAGTGGGTACTAGAGACATCCAAAATGATGCTAACAAACAGTCTTCCTGCTGAACAGTTTCTAAGTGACTTAGCAGCAGCTTGATGTTTAGTAATGAGCAGTGTGAGAAAAACCTGCTTGTTTTTCTCTCTGATACCCTACAGTATGTGGACTCTTGGGCAACAGGAATAGCATGGAGTGTCATGCTTCACGAGAAAAAAAAAATAACGCAAAATACCCCTTTTGCGGGGAAAATCTCTCCACAGTAGTAATCAGTGTTACAATATCAATGAATTTTGTCTCGTGGCATTTGGGTGGCATTCCTACATATTTTGTCAAGTATTTGGATTAAAAATCTTGCTCCCAAGGAGTTCCTTTGCAGGTGATACATATGTCTGCACCAAAACTGCACTGCCTGTCTGCTCGTGCGATACAGACAAGCGCAGAGATTTGCCCCTCTCTATTGAATCACGATGACTGGAATTAAGTTGCTCACTGCAACCTGACACATAATGTATGAGTTTTGTTGTCCTGACACTGACAACATAATCTGTCTGTAAAGCTGAGTGAGTCCTGAAACACATAATACCTTGAGAATAAAACTCTTGCCTCAGAAACGCAGAATCCACTCTGGTTGACCTTGAAGCACTTTTCTTGCAGAAAATGGCTACAGCTGGAGATGTTGTTGCAAGAAAAGGCACAAACAAGTATTTATCTAAACTCTGAAGAGGAGGGAAGGGCAAGGCTGCTGTAACCTCAGTAGTCTTATTCATTAGGTTTGAGTTTGAAGAAGATAAAATAAACAAAACAGAGGGCACCATAAATATAAATGTGCTTATTCATAACAGGCTTCCTCGTGAGGCAGACTAGGGAGAGAAACTCAAAAGGCTACACAAAGAAATAAGAAAGGAAAGCTGTTGATGTAGGGCTGTGCTGAGATAGCATCCTAAGTTCTGGGAGGAATCAAACCACTGATTTATAGACTACAGTGGCCTCTCTTTAAGAACGAGCTAGAAACAAGGAAGCATTGAGGACTGATGCTGAAGAAAACTCTTTTCTCCCCACCCTTTGAAGAAATTGTTCATTGTTCTGGATGGAATGAGGATGGCTGAAAGGATACTATGAGAAAAGAGAGACCTTGGGCTATCTGCAGGCTTTTATAGATGACTCCTCTGATAATTTAAAGACACTTCAGGATTTCTCTATGCTATTTAGAGGTCCTAAAAAATCATTTACTTGTTCTTTTCTTTTCCATGGCTTAGTCTTCTCCCCTTGTACATTGATCTTATGTTAATTAGATCAGAGTGCTACATTCTGCCTTTTGTCCATTTACATTAGGGAAACTCACATGTCACTAAATGTGAAAGTCTCTGGAGAAAATCTTGAAGAAAAGAGAAGGTATTTACTTCAAACAGTGAAGTACAGTTGCAGACCATAGATCTTTGCAAAGAAATTATTAGAATTTTTCCATTTATGAATTTCAGAATTAAAATTAAATTTAGTTCAAAAAGCCTGTTTGCAAATCGCACTTTTCGTGTGACTTGTGAATAATCACAGCCTCTCTCCTAAGTTATGTTAATGTTTATAAAAACACAGTTCAAGTGCAGTGTGGGGATACTTTATCCCTTGAAAATGAAGACTAAATACCGCAAGTGGGTATTGCACATAATATTATAGATTAAGCTTCTCAGTTCAATACAAGGTAAAGAAATATACAATTGCATTTCATTAAAAATCTGTAGCCCCCTTTATGCTGATAATTGAATCTGATAACTGTGGAAACAGAACCACTCACCTGTTAAGGATACAACTGATTGCTTAGCAATGCTCAGAAAGACAGTGATAAAACAGCTTTGCCTGTACACACAAGGTCTTTTTGAGGCTATTGTCAACCATTTCCGCACTTTTCTGTAGGATGGCCTTGCCAGTTAGCCACCTAATTAAGCAAAATGACTTGTCTGATAAATTTAATCCTGTTAATGACTACCAGATGCCCACAAAAATCTTTTGGGATTATAGTGAGTAATGATTACTTAAAAATGCTATTAACTGTTTCCCACTAGGATTTATCTGTTAGCAGGAAGGGGTTTGGAGCTGTGGCTATACAAAAGAAAGAGTTTTTTTCATCCTCATTTTCTTCATATTCTGCATTTTTCCATTGTAGAATATGGCCACAGTATGACTTTCTAAGGAATTTTCAGTTCTGTGTTGAGAGCACCATTTTTAATACAGTGGTATAGTGGATGAAAGTTCTCCTTCAAACAGGGTTCAGATTCAAACCTGAGTTTATTCTGCACCCATGTGAAAATTTTTGAAAAAAAACTGATGTTCTCTTCAAAATAAACTTTGCAAGCAAGTAAACAAAAAGAGATTTGAAGACAGTGTTTATTTTGCTGTTGTTTAATTTTGGAGAAGTCAAATAGGCTTCAAATTGGACAGAAGAGCTCACTAGGGTTAGAAATACTTGACAGAAACACTATTTCTTGAGTAAAAAACGAGCTTACTCACTGGGCATTGCCAATTTACTTTCCATTCAGTCAGAAGGAGCCAATGCAAAACCTTGAATTGCAGTTAAAAATAGACCAGGAGAGTTAGGTTTTAAGCTTTTGAAAAGTTAATTTTGGTTTTGGTGGCAAAATTGAAATAATATTATTCTAGCTTGTTCTCCTTTTGCCAGTGTCAAGTAATTATTATTCTTTCAGAAGTCTCAAGAATTGAAGATTGATTTTATCTTTGGAAGCGGGAGATATAGGTATAATTCATTCATTACAAAAATCCTAATGGAGAATAAAAAACTGTTTTGTTTTGTTTTGTTTTTAGAGGAGTTAGCAGATCAAAGTATCAACTGTGATCTTCCTAAGTAGGCTTTACCTTATCTTATTTTGTTTTTTACTTAATTTTCAAGGTGGCTAAAGTTAGGAACAAGCACTTATTGACACTAGTATTAACATTTCTACATGACTGAAACTGAAAAGTTACATTACTTACTACAAAATAGTATCAGATAACTGAATAGAGATTAAAAAATTTGTCCCAAAGTAGCATGCATATTTTAAGATGCATCAAAGTGTCATTTACTTTGAAGAATTTGATAGATGAAATACACTCTTGCATATGCAGGATGTGTAAATCTCTCAAAGAGTCTGGAAGACTTTCATGTTTTTCAGTTTGGGGTTTCAGATGAACACGCTGAGTTGTTCCAACAACTGACATCTTCTGGTTCCTCAGCTCTGCTCCTTGCCACAACATTGCAGAGAATTTTAAAAATATGTTTGAAATACATACAGGGTTTAGGGACATGTGGATGCTGTAATTTTTACTCCATATCTTAATAAGTGTTTGTACTTCCTCTCGATGTATTTAATATTTTTGTGAGATTAGCTCACAGGCGCTGTTTTAAGAGCCTCATCAATATGGCAACTACAAGAATGGCATTAAAATGAGTAAAACATCTCTGCTATTCACCCAAATATTCATTCTTTTGGCAGCCTTGACCAGTTTAGGAATTAGCAGCAATACTACATATGAGTGAGGAAAGCTATTAGGGCTGTTTTCAAGGAAAAAAGATTTAATTTATACTAAGAAGACAGCTACCACCAGAAGTTCCCAAATGGCCACCAACTTCACTGTCTCATGACATTATCTCATAGAATACTATTGACTCCTTCAACAAAATAAGACTGACTAAAAATATGATGGCAGATTGAAACATTATGAAAAAAAATGAAACTTGAATCCTAGCTCTTCATAAAAGGAAGATAGAGCAAGGGTGCTGAGACTCAGGTGAATAAATGGTATGTATTGCCCTTTAGAAAAGGTCCATTATAACATATATGTATCAGTCTTGTCATGTCTATCTTGACTGAGTGTCATAGAAGAGGCTACTTTCTGCTAACATTAAGCATACAACACATTCAGTGTTTTCCTTTCATGTCGTTTGTGTTCCAGGGCTCCACCAACACTTGTACACTGAAAATCTATCATCAACATGGTTTACATTTGGAGCAGTGTTAATCTGTATGTAGGATTACAATAAATCTGTAGTGTCAATAAATAGTCTTCTTAGTCATTTGGGAAATAAATCAGTGATTTGGAAAGACAGAGAAGTCTATTCTCATGTGTCTGAATGTAGGAAATATGCATATTGTTTCCATTAAGACTAAAACTGTGTAGTTGGATAAAACTCAGGTGTTTGAGATAAGAATCGACTTTGCTGATTTTAACATTTTATGGCAGACAAAAACCATTATATTTCTTTTAAATAGTCATATATAAAGAGATAGGCACTACTCTTGCTGAGAAATTAACTCGTCTCTGGTGGAACACCACCAGAATGTTCTGTTTTCCTTCTCCTGCAGTGAAGGATTATACATTCAGTGTAGAAACTCAGCTCGTGCTGTGCAGCTTAGAATATCTATCACCCAGGCATATTCATCCCCATTCAGCCCCATTTGTATGGCATATGATGGCTACTCTGGCTTGAGGAGCAATCTATCTTGACAACTGATGGGTTATGTCTGTTTTGGCTTTTATCAGAGACTTTACTTGTGGGTCTTCATGCCTGAGGATATAAGGAAGTTTAAACAGTAATAAATACATATGTGAGTTTCGGCTAATTGTTTATTAGTTTCAGCAATTACAGAGGAAAAGTATAACATCATATTACACATACGGCACAGATTGTGTAAGAATAGTCTAATACTGCTGTAAGAATTTTACTAGGTATATTAGTATCGAATTGTTATTCTGTTTTTCCATGCCATCACCACATGCTAAATGGTAGAGATGAAGTTTTTGCTGGGAGCATTCTGGCAGTTTGTGTATAGGAGGATTTAGGTCTGTTTTTGTCAGTCAAGTGCTATGACAAAAAAAATTGTTAGTGCACTAAAGTCCTATAGCAGTAGTTAGGAGTTTCTTTGTGTTTCTATAGTCTGAGCCTGATTCATAGTGATTGTGAGAGTTATACTTCTGTGTGCCCCAAAATATCAGTCGAGAAACCTCTTGTCATGCTTGCTTATAATATGGATATACTAGCCTGGAGGGAAAACAATTTAGATAATCCACTATGTTCTTATAAATGAACTCTAACACACTGAACTTGCAGAAGTAGGAGAGAATGATAGTCCTACTTGACAGAGTAGGGCACCCTGGCACTGTGCCCCATTGGAAAGTTCAGTCTTCAGTGAAAATATATTAAGGACTGACTTCCAGAATGAGTGGAAACAGAGCTATGCGAATACTCTTTACTTCTCTGTCTACTGCCTTCCTTTGAAATCTAGAGCTGTGGGAGCTGGAGCTCCTGGGAGCAGGGGGGAAAAGAATGAATAAATATTGTGGGATTCCCAAAGGCTGAGCTTTTAGAAGCATCTGGAGAACCTCACTTCTGAGCTCTAAAAATTTAGAGTCCGCACAGTTGGGTCTTTTCCCAAGGTTTTCTGAAATAAAATAGATATGGGTACCCTTTCTCTTCCTCACTCTGAAGCAACATACTGCTGCGAGTGATCATGCAGCAGTATTGCTCCTGGGAGCCTTGCTAACCTTCCCTATCCAACATGGGTAGATATTATAATGGATTACAATGTACTGTCTTTCAAAAGGAGGCTGCTGACCACTTCCTAAAAATACAGAATGCTGCCATCAGATTAAATGCCAAAAATTAAGGCATGTAAAATCACCGATTACTATAAAAACATTGACTTTCAAAATACACTGTGTCTAAGATCACTAAGTACTGTACACATTTCCTGGCAAGCTAGCTATCTTCTTTAAACTGAGGATTAATTGGATAATGGGACTTTCATATTGCTGGCAAGGTCTTCTTGTACAGGTAATTCACGTTCAACTATTTGTAGGTACAAAACTGCCCTCCCGGAAGCAACTGGACAGGAATGTGTCACCTCAGTATTACATGTGTGGGTATTCTTACTTACATTCTTTTCGACTTCATCACAAGCCCTTTATACCTGCTGTAAACTGTGCTGAACTTTTGAACTCACAATAGAGACATAGATTTTAAATTAGAAAAACTTAGGATCATCCTTTATCCCAAACAGCCTTCCCCATTTAGAGACCACAGCAAGTTCTATGGGTAAGCACCCATAGAACACATCCACCCCTCACCCCTGCCAAAACTCACACCTTTTTTTCTTTTTGAATCACTGTACATGTTACTGATAGCCTAGGGAGAGAGATGAATGAATTAGGTCATTGAAGATGATTTTCCTGGTATGTCTGTAGGAGAAAATATGTATAACAGTAGAAATGCTCTTGATTGCTAGATACTAGTTTTTCCTAGTGCTTGTTGTAAAGTTTAAAACAACATCAATTTTTAAGGACTTGAAAGTGCTTTTCTATTTAAAATCAAACAAAACAAGCATCATTTTTATTCCAATGCTGTGTGTTTGGTTCTTGAAGTGCGCAGAATATACAGACACCGACCAAAAATAATGAAATAAACAGGAAAAAGGGTGTGAGACGGAAACTAAGTGATGGAAATGAGTAATTGCTTGGCGGGAAGTCTGCAGGGAGAGAGCTGATACTGTACAGCACATATTTCATGAATAATGAGAGGAGTCTCAGTGCTGTGCAATCACTGCCTATTGGGTCAGAAATTTCACATTAGTGGATTCATCAGAGCAGATCGGTGTCATAAAGACACTCTTTCCTGAGGTAAACATACCTTTTCCTTCACTGAAATGTCATCTCTTAGTTTGGATAGTGGGTAGAGAGTAAAGCCTTCTGAGCTCTATTAGAGGGATGTCTGGAATTGGCAGCACTTCAGGTGTGATTTTACTTGCTTATTTCTGAGAAGGAGATTATGTAAACAGCCCTATCTGTAGATATGTGTAAAGCTTGCACTTGTAATTCCACCTGCTTTAGACAAAAGTCTGCACATATGTGGTTAATGTTGCTTTAAGTACAGCATTTTGTCAAAGGCAGGAACATCTGGCTTTTGCAAATCCATCTTGTTTTTGCTTCCTGGAGTACCTTGATGTATTCCTTGTTTTGTCTATTTACCTCTTTATTCAAATCAAATAAGGAATGGCCCCGTTTTATTTGTACTTTCGTTTTTAGGGAGTCAACAATTTGAATGCATTTAGTATGAGGGTCATTAGCTTTTGCAGGTGTAGGAAGTACCCAGGAAGACCTGATAATACACAAAAAACATCCATGCTTCTCCCTGGTGACATGAGTACTTTCTCTGTGGTGCTTTCTATCTATCATCTCATTTGTTTACCTGCAATCCTGTCTTTCCAGCACTTCATGATCCCTCTTTGACTAATAGTCTATGTTGTATTTAGTGAAATCCATAAATCAAAATAGTTGGGGATATAAAGTAAAGTAAAAAACGCAAGGCGAAATAAATGCTGTCATTTGGTTACTCAGGCAGTACCAAAAGTTTGATTAAAACATTGCCTTTAGCAACATCTCTGGAAGGGCCATAGCCCTGTTTACTTGGAAATGACAGCCAAAGCTGTCTTCTTTCCTGGCTAGAGAGGTTAGGGGTGATATTTTGCTAACAAACCCCATTAGATACTTTTAAGAGGCTTATGGTTCGGTGACTGTTCCTGCTTTTTTGTCAAAGTGCACTGCAGAAGGAGCACCCATTATAAGCACTTTTCCAACTGTGATAAGGTCCTGTTAAGTTTTTTTGCATGGTTTGCTGATTTTTTTTTTTTTGAAGCTGTTGGAATACAAAAGGGAAAACAGGAGAAAAAACTGCTTAGTCCTTCTATTAATCCCTGTTTGGCACATCTAGATCTGGTGAAGTGAAGAAACAGAAGAAGCAGAGTAACTTCAGTTCATGCGCACTAGTCAACAAAATCTGTTGAAATGCTGAAAACCTGCAGTGTTTGTCACACGTGGTTCTTAGTGATGTACGTCTCATTATACATGTGAACTTACAATGTGCTCGAGGAAGGTTGAAGGTGTGCAGTATGAGGAAAAACAAACTGTAAAATGCATATCGATTAAAACCAAACATTTGGCTTTCTCCTTGAAGAAATTATTTTAAAGAGAAGGGAGGATCATTCTGGAGATGTGCCCTGTAAATGGAATCATCCTCTTCCTGCTTCTTCATTGCCTTTTCCCTTACAATGAGATCTTAATATTTTAACAAAACTTGTGTTTTGGTGTGGCTGATTTTTCTGGTTCCATTCTCAGAAAGGAACTTGTGTGTGATTTAATAAATGCAAACATCTTTGTAAGTCAATAGATTTTTTGCCTCTGAACTATGTATAACATTGGTATGCAATTGAAATCAGCTGCATTATAGTAGTTCAGTGTGTTACCCTTCCTCCAACCTCATCATTTTCCTTTCCCTTGGCAAAACTGCAATAAGAGGACATCTACTCCGTCTTCCTGGCTTGTTATACTCTACACTCACTACTTACTACCAGGACAGTATCTTGTTATCTGTTGGTGCTTTCATTTATGTATCTATGTCTTATTCTGCTTTCAAAATTTCTACCAAAAGCTGTGTAGTTCCATGAGCTAATGGAAAAATTGTCTGCTAAATCATTTGTTAATCTGTGACTATAGCCTGTTACTACTTTATAACATTAATTTTCAAATTCAAGCAAGCAATGATAATTTTAAAACTGATTCTCAAGACTTGATTTAGGGGTCCCATTTCTATGTCATAAACACATGCCATTATCACTTTGTGGTAGAGATGTGAGCACATGCTCAGGCAATGGGAAATACTTATGTGATTTGCAGATGCACATTTGGATCATTGGAAATCTTACCACTGAACATCTTGCTTTCTACAACAAATATGCTGTTGTTACAGAAAAAGTACAAACAACAACAACAAAACAACCCGAGGTAAAATAGGCTATCCTTCATATTTGTCTTCTGTAACGAAAAAAAACCCCAAACAAACAAAAAAGTTCTTCTCTATTGTGTACTTATTAGGTAAATAATATTGAGAAAGGGCAATCCTCCCTCTCACTTTCAGTCTGAGTAGCATGCAGAGGAGAGCTACCTGCAGTATCTCATGATGTAAGTGAATGGGTCTGGGGAGTGATACCCTGCACAGTAATATAGCTAGTGGAGAAATTCAGGTGGGTATCAACTCACTGGGAGTTTATTCGAGGGATCAAGAATGAAACATTAGGGCATATGCCTTCCAGGGGCGATAGAAATCTCTGCTGTAAGGTTGCAGAAAATTAATTAAAAAGCAATGCACAGAATGCACAGAGCAGGAATGGAGGTGAAATACACCCCACTGCAGAAAGAGGGCCAACAGCAGCTTCGATGCAGGAGCCCTGTTTCTGAAAACTAGGTCTTGTGCCTGGTGTCCTTAAGACCCGCGCGTGTCGATGAATGCAATTCGACATGTGTGTGTTTATCACGCCTGGCAAGGTGCTCTTACAAGTGGGCTTAGCAGGGCCCTCACCGAGCCTAGCAATCACTTTCCTTCTCATGCTTTCCCTGCGTAACCCAGCGCAGCCTGAAATTCCTACCTTTTGATGGAAAGACCTGAATTATTCATCAGCTGGTTAATGGCAGGTGATGAGATCTTTTCACGCCATGGCCCTGTCAGTAGGTGTTTATTACTGTGTTTCACCAGCAGCCCTGCGATTACTGCAGGGCCAGGAGAGCCCCACGTGCAGGCGTGACATGTATCTGCGGAGATAGCACTTTAAAGGCTCCTTTTTGCCTGGGAGGTCATCTGAAGGTTATTATGAACAAATTATTTCTTCATTTCCGCTGACTGAGTAGATAGCCTTAATGATCTGTCACCTAGCAATAGGCTGCCTGTTCAAACATAAAGAATGGCATGCTGATGGCTTATAACTAGAATCAGTTCATTTTAGCTATTCTCTTGTCAAGCATGTTTCCAAGATACATATAGTATTTACATATTCATGAGCCTTTGCAGACATTGATGCCAAGAGGGGGCCTGTCTGATAGTGTGATACAAGTTTGTGCTGTGTCCTGAGGCACTTAAAGTCTATTAAGTGAATCAAGTCTGTTCGGTTCTGTTCTTCCTAGGTGGTGTGTTGGCCTAAAGGATTGGGGCTGCAATCAACATTTGTATACAGTATCCTCCTTCTTTCTTGTCTACCTGCCTCTTTGCCTTGTTGAAAGTTAATTCTATTTTATGGAACAGGCTTTATGCTGAGCCAGATTGCCTTCTGGCGAACCTGAACATCCCTGCCTTGCTGTTGCCTCTGTTGTGAGATGCTGTTTGTAAATGCTTGGCTTACAGCAGAAAAGGTGCCTTGCCCAAGCGAAAGAGTCTTTCTTTACTTATTTAACTGCTCAAAGATGTTGCCCTCTGATCCTTTTTCTGGTGTGTAAAGCTGAGGAAAAAAAAAGAAAAAGGAATTAGAAACACCTATGGGGTGGGAAAACAGAAGAAAGAATTAATCTTCCCCACTAAAACAAAGCAGGATAGATGAGATTTTTCTTCCTAATCTCTACCTTCATTGTCTTAATCCTGTCCCAGTGACTGTATTGTCACTGTCAAGAGAGATGAAACAATGAAATACACTGGTTAAAGGAAATGAAAGCTTGAACAATAGTAAAAAATAAAAATAAAAATAAAAATAAAAATAAAAATAGGAACATGGCTTGGGCTTTTTTCTGATCTTACAAGAGCTGGTTAAAAATAAGAACATCTGCTGAAGATGGTGTTTGCTTTTCCATTTGGAAATTTGTGCCATTTACTATTCCCTACTTTGCCCAAATGGAGGAAGGTAAACAAAACAGCAAAGAGATGAACTGGTATTTCCCTCCACCCTTCAATGGGAGAAAGTTCCAAGATACAACAAATTTATCACCTCTTCCTACCATGGGCTGGTGCATGGGATTGCATTCAGGGGATATGGAGAACTAAATAAAATAATATTGCTTATTATTTTGGCAAATTTTAGTTAAAATTCTGTAAAAATTTCAGTAGTAGCATAGAACCTTATTCCCATATGAAGTCCATATCACAGTCTAGTAAAAGGAGTCATCATCTATACAAAATCCAAGACAGGTATGCCCTGCATAAGTGAACTCTACATAGATAAGGTTTGCAAAGAGAAAAGGAGATACATTAAGGAACATATGGAAGGTACCAGGGTAAATTAAAATGTTGCGAACCCTATCTCCCTCAAAACAAAAATAATTTTTTTAGCAAACAGGCTCACATGCTCTAAAGAAATTTCAGATTTGCATATGAAAGAGGATTTTTCATGGACAGGTTGATATCTTTGCTGTCTGTGAAAAAAAATAGTTTTAAGTGCTGGAGTGAAAACAAGACATTTCATTTTAGGGATTGTGTCTTGTAGCAGATCAAATTATGGCAAAGGAAAATTTTTATTTTAAATTTTGGGACTTTTTGTTTTTAGTTAAAAAAAAAAAATTCTTTTTGGTATTAAGCAAGTAATTAAAAATCTCATGCTGACAATGTTTGTTTAAACCCCAAGTGAAAAATTCAGTGATGTCCCCCAATTTCCTGGAAATATTTCTTTTCCCTCTCAGTTTATTTTAATTAGAACTTGTCTTTCACAAAAATATTTGCTATGGCTGACAATTTTTTTTGAAAAAAATTTAGAAGAGAATATTTAAATTACTTCTGTCAGAAATGTCTCATTTCTCAAATGAAAAACCAGGCCACAAAGCACAAGGCAGGAACTACTTAAAAATGCATGAAATTGAGAGGTGACTCTAGGATGGCACCTTGATAGAGCTGACACAATTTTACAGCTAGAAAGTGTGCAAATGATGTCAATTTAAATGCTTATGGCTGCATGTGAAGGTAAAGTGGATGTTAGAACAAGAGGCACATTGGTAGATGAAGATAAATATAAAAAGGAATATTAACCAGCCAGCCAAGTTCATCCCTTGATTTAGTTCCCCAACTTCTTCTCCAATATGCTAATTACTTGATGTCCTTTAAAAAAGGACTAATACAGTGAATCTTCCTGTTTACAGTCAAGTGACAGATAGTGATAACTGATGCACACTTGAATTTATTGTGCTAAGCCAGAGGTATAACTACTAGTAGGAGTTGGCTCGACCTTGTTTAATTTGTTCGATTGCCCATTCACTCTTTTCTACGTTTAGTTAACCTCCATCATAAACATATATTTTATTCAGAGAACCAGTGTTTTTTATGTACTTATTCTTAAATCAATGTCAATTGGAGTTCTGTGCTTTCAATAATCCCTAATTTGCTTATGATTAAAAAGATAAAAAAAAGTCCCGTTACTTGTTCAGAAGCAATTTGAATCAATTTTCCTATGAAGCACAGGGATCACAGGCAAAGGTACTCTCAATTTTGTCAATAGCAGGGGGTGGCAGGTAGTTGCTTGAAGTTTTACAGAGACTGTGTGGCTTCATGAGGAGAGGGAAATTTTTAAATGTTTTTCTATTCTAAATATAAGGGAGGCTAGAATTCATTAAGGCCTGATTCCACAAGCTTCAAATTCTGTGGAAATGTGATGTACTCTCACTGTCTGTTGAAATGAGGATTTATGCAAAGCTTTCCAGAGAGGTTTTGAACTCCAGTAGCAGCTTTAGCAGAACATGTTCTTAGTAATCATATTCACTATAGTGAGAGGATGACATTTTGTCCAAAGGACTGTTACAAAAGTACATATTGACAATGAGGTGTTGAAAGAGCACATATTTGTTTCTGATCAGGTGTGTTTAGGTTGTACAAACAGCAAATGTCTCAAGTGACTGAAAAAATGGTTCAATATGGTATACTGACCTAGCAAAACTCCTCCAGTTTCTCAGGAAAATATCTTTTTCAATGTTTAAATTCTCTATTTTTCATTTCATAAACTTCCATGTGTCTTTTATCTTACTGGATTAAATACAGACTTTATGTAGTTGTCTTAAAGATATCAGGCCTTTCCAAAGAAGCTTTGATCTGTTTTGAAGTCTCTGAAACCTGCCTTGGATGAAATGTCAATTTATTTGTGGTATAATGCAGGGAGGGCATGGAAGCTTCCACTACTGTCTTTGGGAGCTTATTAGAGAAGTGATGCCTGACAAGAACTACACATTTTAGACGAATTGTTAATTTTGAAATTAACTGTGGCAGCTCTGCTTAAAGAAGTTTATAGGGGGGAAAGCCTACTCTCAAAGCCTGCTCTCAAAACTATCTGAAATGAAGCCTGCAGTTGAGACACAGCAGAAAAGCTGATGTGGGAATATGTTAGTTCTACCTGCTTAAATCCATTTGTTACCAGGAGAGAACTTAAACTGTATGCAGATTAATGAAGCATTTGAGTCATACATGTATTGATGAACTTGAGCCAGCTTCACTCCCCGTTGTTGCTACGGAAGCAGAGAGATGTGAAATTGCTGAAGAAGCTGCGCCCTGCTTGAAGTCTCTCCCATAGTCAATTAGAAAAGGAAATGGCACATTTAGGAAATGAGGTCCCTGCTTTCTGATCTGAAAGGCTGCTTTTTCTGCTGTGTACTTCGCTAGTGCGTAGGGTATTGGGACATTAAGTAAACTGTTGTGTACGACAGGATGTATGGAGCGCAAGACAGCCTCCCACGTGCAGTCTGACTAACCAGGTATTGTACTATGAAATTTTCAAGTAGCTGTTTCTTCCCAACCTGCCATCAGGATGCACGCTATAGCCTTGACCACAGCTATTTAAGGTGAGAATTATAGAATCACAGAATGCCTAAGGTTGGAAGGGACCTCTAGGGATCATCTAGTCCAACCCCCCTGCACACGCAGGGCCACCTAGAGCACGTGGCACAGGGCTGCATCCAAGCGGGTCTTGAAGATCTCCAGAGAAGGAGACTCCACAGCCTCTCTGGGCAGCCTGTGCCAGGGCTCTGTCACCCTCACTGTCAAGAAGTTCTTCCTTAAGTTCCCGTGGAACTTTTTATGCTTCAGTTGACAGGAATGGTGAGACAGGAATGGTACCCCAATGAAGGGCATTTCACACCAACTCAGACCATTGTTCACAACCAGTGTCCTTTAAATCATTTCTATAATATCCTATCCATCCTGTCTCTTTCTCCACCACACATAGGTGATGTGGAGCAGCTGTGCTACCCAGCAGAGTCACTGAGTCTCTAATGGGAGAAGAGCAGATTACATGCACTCAGTCACTTGGCACTGAGGAATGCTTGACTAGCAGAGCATCATAAATAAGAAATAATCTATGGAAAGATATGGAGACCTTGCCAGGTGTGGCCCACATTCAGGGTACAGTGAAAAGAAAACTTACGTATTACCATAGTCATAGCTTTAAAGGCTACAGTTCATGATTCTACTTGTGTTCAGGTTTTAGAATACAGTCCATAGAAGCAGATAACTTTCCTCTCTTAGTTCCTAATTTTGCAAGTTGTGATGAATTCTTGTTTCTCTGTTGACCATTATGAAAATTTAATGGGTACGAAATGTGAGGACAACCCAGAGTCATGTACACTGTGAGTAATCTAATGAGTTTGCTCTAGTTTTGCTTTTCCACTCTACATTAATTTTACTGGAAGTTGCTTCATTGTTAGAAAATTGATAGGAGCTTTTAAAAAATGCAAAATTCTTTGCAAACTTTCTTTGCAATGTTGCAGGCAAGCTTTTCCACCTTCTTTTACAACTACTGATACTTTGCAAATTATTGTATTTGATTATAATTGCTGTTGCATTATTACAGGGTTTTAAAATAATTATTTTCATTTTCATCTTATATAGCTTAATTTGCTAAATTCTGTTATGATATCTTTCTAATGCTTTCTGTTTCTCAAAGAAAAGAGTAGAAGAATAGAAATGATAACAGAAAAGATACAGCCATGGTTTTATCTCAGCTGCTGACTAAGCTAGAGCTAGATGTAACAGATTGCAAATGGGATCAAAATGTTCAGAGTGGGTTGAAGAACAGCTTCCACATCAACTGGATGCTCCAGGAGGTAGTTTCTGCTGTAATGAAGATTTCAAACAGTTGATGAAATTTCTAGAAAAACTTGTTGGGTCTTTTGGGAGAACCTTTATTTTGAAAATCACAGATCTTTTTCAGCTCGAGTGTGTTTATAAGGATCAATATAGCATTGCGGAGATGCGTTGATCTAGTTTGGGTACATGGAGCAGAAGGAGCATTCTGCTCAGTCAACTAGAAGATTGCATCTGTGAAATATAAAGGAAATTTGGGGGTAGGAGATTACTTTTTTCTCTGCTACCAATAACAGTCCATTATGTATTCTGTGAGGCTGACAGCCAGCATTGCTGAGTTTCATGCAGCAGAGGTGCAGAAATCTAGTAACACTACAATAGACAAGTGAGATTTGTGAGGGAAAGGATACTCAAAAACAGAATCTCAATTCTCTGTTAATTTTTCCTGCCTGGACATTATGGTCATAGGAATGTGAGTAACAGTCAGCAGAACAGAAAATGTCTATTAGGGTTTCTCTTGCTTCCCCAACTGCAGGGAAAGGAGACAAAGGCTATCCAGTTCTTCGCCTGCCTATTTCTTGGAAAAGGCAGGAAGCCGCAACTGTGCTGATAAATAAATAAGGTATACAGAAGCACAGAGTGTAGCATTTGGGGCTAATGGCAGAGGAGATCCAGGGATGCTTGATTTTAGGTGGCAGTACTGGCATTATGTGTATGCATGCTGCTAGTCTTGACTAGCACATTTTAGCTGTACAAAAATCAGTGCACAAGCTATTCTACCACACTTATACATGTACAGTAAGGGTAATCTAGCAGAAATTTTATTTTTCTATTCAAAAATAAAGTTACGCAAACTTTTTTTGCAGGGGTCAGGTATTTTATGTAATTTCTTCAGTTAGATTTGACTTCCATTTCTGTCAAGTGCAGTAAGTTTTGCAAAATTTTTCACTGCCACTTATTTAAGCTTAGTACACAGTGTATCTGTTCTTTTGGCTTTTTAACATGTTTTTCATCCTTTTGATATGTAGTTTTCTGTAAGACTTACTTTTACAATCTTGGTGCTTTCCAAAGGCCTATCTAGGACTAAGGAATTACCACTAAAAGAAGAAAGAAGCCCTTTATTCCAGACTTTCAAATTTAGCTACTCTGACAATTACAGCCTACATTTCATTTTGGCAGAGTATTTTTAATCATCAAGTGTCTAACTCTGGACTACACTCTGGTAAGTGAAAAGTAATAGTGAAGTTCTTGGAGTCTAGACTGTGTTAACCAGGTTGCTTTTAGGAAAAACTTACATGTCTTGCTTACACTTAAGCCCCTCATCATTACTTTTTCTTAAAACCTTTCATAAAGGTGGTCCTTTTCTTACATGGATGAAGTATACCCAAAATCTGTTTTCCTCTGCATAGAAGATCTGGCAGCTTCTGTTTGTGCCAGAAAAGCAACAGCAGCAGATTTGACTGTAGCTATGGGAGAGCCTCCCCTTGCTTCTTGAAGTCCACAGAAAACATAATTCTGTGCTTTCTACTGAGCACTTGGTGATATCTCGAACATTTAATAGTGCTATGGAGCTTGTGAACCTTTAAACTGCTCTTCCCTGTGCGAATTTATTGGCTTAGTGTGAGGCCTCCTGCTCTTTATTGCATGATTCAGGCAAGTCCTGGGGCACTTTCTGAGTGCCACACACCAAGTTTTGAAAACTGTAGGCTAGGCAGGATTTCCAATCCTCTTGACAATGTCCTGCAGCTTTATGTCTCTTGTGAGACTCATGCTGGGCTGAGTACCTTCTGATGCTTGAACCATAATGTTTTTTACAGATTTAATTCTAAGACTTCCTGTTACATCTCTGACATTTTTTTTTCAAGCATCTTAAAATCTGATTCCTTATGATGGCATTGGTTAACTGTTCCAAAGCAGAACACTGTTTTTTCACTTTAAAGCCCGCTGTAAAATTTTGTTGTTTCCTTCCTTGAGTGTCCATGTTTTTGTTTGCTCTTTAAAGAAGAATAAAACAAGCATCCTTGCCCCATCAGTAGCTTATATGAAGTAAAGAGTTTGTATTTCTACGATGTTGCTGCACTCTGTATATTAATGGGTTATCATCAGAAACTGTTAGTCAGAAAAAAAAAGGCAGTAGGTTTTCTTTAGGATGACACCTGTTGTTTGTAGAAACAGAGGGAACTGTTAATTCATTTGCATTGTATAGAATTCTGTGTTTCCAGAAGACTTTATCTTTATAGAGCTTTCAGCTTTCACTATTTACTCCTGATGTCTTATTGTATTCATACATACACTCTCTCCCCAAAATAGAAAATGTCCATTTAATTTTGGTCTATTCAGTCTCATCCTACTCCGGACAGACTTCCTATTTTATAACATTTCTTTTTTTTTTTTTTGGAAGTAAATTATTTTATGTGTGACGGACTGTACTGGCTACAAATTGACTCTGGATTTTCCTGCAGTCAGGCTTCAAAGGAGCCTGAAGCTATGAGTTTCTTCAGGGATGTGTCTTCTGGAGCTGAGTAGGTATTAGAGTTATGAGTAGGCTTTAGAGTTTTAGAAGGCTTGCTAACATATCTTAAAAGCTGGATTCAGATGCCTAAATAAATCTGATGAAACTTCCTCAGAACACTTTTTATGGTGCCTTTCTAAAATAAATGCTTTTTTTCTTTCTTGATGTATATCATAACAAGCTGGAGTGATAAACCGTGATGTAACTTTAGAAGAATATGCTAATGGAGAATTATTGAGCAAGATCAATGTGTTAATAGAATGAGCTTGGCATACACTTAGCAAGCAGTACTATCAAACTGTTTGCAACAATACTTACTGAATTGTTGTTGTTTGTAAACTGTCACTAAATTAATATAATGTATGTCCTAAATATGAATACTTTTTGCTTTCAACTTACCTTAAAAACCAATCTTTAATAGCCTGAGATAAAATAGTTCATTAAAATCAGTGATGAATCTGCTCAGTTGAGCTTCATATTTTTGAGTCTAGCCTTAAAAGTGGGCAGTGTCTCTTTCATGGAGCCCTGTTACAAATAATGTGATTAAGGGCAGACAATAGCGAAACAAGTATTGATGCTGGATTAGGACCTAAATGTTGTATCCTAACATTTTGGACTTCTGCAGCTTGGTCCTTTTTCCTGATGGGGAAAGGCTAGGATTAGGCTTTAAAATGATTTATAATTTGCTTTAAAATGTTTTTGACTAGAAGTTGAACCTATCCTTCCTATCTTTTGAAAGCTGTTTGGGGAAATGTGTGGTTAATTTATAAGAATACTGCTAGGATGAATTTTTTTTTTTTTTTACTTTGGCTTGTTGGTACCTAAAGAAAGTAAAGGACTCTGTTCTGGGTGAATGGTGTGGCTCTGGATGTACCTCCTTCAAGCTGCCCATCCACCAAAACTTCCTGTTCATTAAGTACAGTGTTTTGGTGTTATGAGCAGGAGTGTCTTCTTGTTTTCTAAATATCTAAAAATTCTCTAAAGTAGTATTTTACTGTTAACAGAAAATACAGATGAAACTGGGACACTTTCAGTGACCTATATCCATGCTGATTACATGTTTCATTATTGTCTACCCTTAACCACATATAATAAAATAAATATCAGCAGTAAGGAAAAATGAAAGTAGGTCAGTTTAGCATTCTAAATCAAAAGCAGAGCAGAGCATATATTTTCTAGAGAAAAGTGAGAAACAAACTTATAAGTGAAAGGCAATTAAGAGTTCTATAGTATTAGGTAGAATGATTAGCAGAAAGTTACTGAGTTATCTGTTCCTTAGGCACTGTGTAATTTACACTTTAGGAAAAGAGAGACACGATAAATACATGATGCTTTTATCCTCCTCCTGTTTTCAGTGGGTTTGGCAAATAACTATGAGTCATCTATTCAGAGACTTGAAAAAATGGTTCAAATACAGCAAAATTTGAAAGGATATTCATGCTTAGTGGAAAGGAACTTTGTATTCATTTAGGCTAATATTTGACTTCCTATGGGAAGCCTTTAATCCTAGCTTAAAGGGGGATAAATTAATCTAATGACATCTTGTCATAATTGGATGTTTGTTGTAATTTAGGCAAATATAAAGTAAATTCAGCTGTATTTGTGAAGGGATAGATTCTCATAGCAGAGTGTATGTTAAACATCTAGGATCCTAGTTTTAACTTCCAGCATCTCCACTTTGTATTGGTTTGATCTCTGAATGCCTGAGGAAAATTTCTTTCTTCAACCTGGGAGATGGTTTCTTGATGATCAGCTACATGTGTGAATCTACCCCGGTTGAGACTTTGTCCATCTACATCATCATGTCCCAGAAAAGGCATTTCATTCCCTTTATGACACTGTAGACTATAATCATCTGAATTCCCACACCCAGGGGAACTTTGCTGTAAATTACGGTGGTGTAAATTCTGGTTATTTTACCTACATCTTTTCTGAGCTCAATTCTTAAACTACAGAAGTTTTCAGTATCAGAAGTGAAGGAAAAACACAGCCACACAAAAAAGAGTCTTCTCTTCATAAGAAAAAGAACAGAAAAACAGAAGGGACAGCTCTTAGTACCATACTAGCTGAGCTATGCCAGTGAAGCATGTTGGACAAAGATATAGGTCCTTTAAATCTTAAGCTATCATTGACAGAAAAGAGATTTAACCAGATACTCTAAATCTTAAACTGCCATTGTCAGCAAAACAAACAATGGAGTACAGTTCTAAATAACATAAAATAGAAAAATTAATAGTGTTACATTAACCGATAAAGTTTTTTTCTTGGTAGTAAATGCCATAAGTAATTTTTATGTTACTTTGTGGTGGGCTTGTGCTAGCATAAATAGTTATTGAATTGGGGCATGGATTCATATATTATAATATATTATAATTGGTGGCACACACAAAAGACTCATTAATGTTTAACAGACTCTGGAGATCATGGATTCTACTGACTGTTTCATGAGGCTTATACACAAAATGATTGTATCCTGCATCACCCCTGAGTTTTTGTTGTTGTTATTGTTGTTTTTTTGTTTTGTTTTGCTTTTCATAGATAATTGTTTAGGATTCTTATCATCTCAATGTAAGTACTATTTTGGAAGAAGCATCTCTCATTTCTCAGGTGCCTTTCTCAAGTAAATAAAGTTTAAATTGATTATTACGAATCTTACGAAGATGCGCGTCCATGGTGAGACTACTTAGAAGTTGCTTGTGTTTTTTTAGCCTCTTATGTTTTCATCCATGTTTCTGTTTTTCCAGAAGCCTATTTTTGAAGACCTTTCCTTCTGTTTTGCTATTTTTAAGCAGGCAAGGTAGAACAAGATGTATGAACAATAGTGAACAGCACTGAACAACGACAACAACAAAATATCCCTGTGGTCCCCCAAAGTCTTACTAATGCAATAGTATAAAACATAGGCTTCAATAACTAGTGGGGTTAATTTAGGTATAACTTTCCTGACATGGGTAAAACAGACAGGCGTGCTAGTACCAGTCCAGTTACAGAGCAGCCACGTTGCGTCTTGTATATAACTGTGTATTTCTTTGGACTTTCCTTGAACAGAAATAAAAATGCATGTCCAATTAAACTGAATTAGAGAAAACACAAAATGTGTTTTCTGAGAGACTGTGGAGGAGATGATGGTTAGTCAGTCATTGAATCAGGAAGTTAACAGTTATCCCTTGATTAAATCAGTAGCCAAACTCTATGTGCCATCATTATGACCAGAACTATACAGAGCATTTCAGCTTTCTAGATCAAAGGGTTTGTCTGGTTTGTGTTTTAATTAGATACTCTACATGCAGAGATACTTAGTATTTAATTTCTTATAAAAATCCAGATTAATATAATATGTGGTCAGAAATTTGGATTGATTAATAAGCCAAATCCATCACCTAAGCAATTTAGGAGCTAGATAAGCAGAAGGACTGCTCATGCAGCTAATAAAGGGTTGGGCCAGATAGACATTTTTGTTAATGCTTGTTAACACCTCTTGTATTCAGCACATGAATGAGCAGCCAACCCACAAAATTTGGAGACTATTTTAGGTACAAGCTGCAGGTGGTGCAGTCTTCTGCACTAAATGCAAGTGGTCTAAAGATGCCTTTAAAGGGAAAGACAGAATGGTAGCATCTAAAGGAAACTAATGTTAATGTTAAACTAAATTAGCAGTAACTAGAGGGTTTTTTATTTCCATGGGTACAATAAAAAAATAAAAGAATAGGCAGGTATATCAGAAAAGCATGATGTTCTTAAATTTACTGAACTGCTTTGCAGTGGGTGGAATAAGTGGAGTATCATGACAGGAGGAATAGTTAGGAAACATGGATATGTATTAACTGTGAAGAAATAGTTAGTAATGGTACTTTTTCAGTAAAATTCCTTGTGAGAAAAGGTGAAATGTGCCTAGCTGTAAGAACTGTGGTAACTTAAATATTTTTTTAGGAGTCGCTTTAGGGACTGGCAATTCATACCCTACCCTGGCACATATAAAAAAGAAAAAGCTGTAATTGTTGAAAAAAAACATAAATTCTTCAGAGAATACCTATTGTGCAGAGCATAACATCTGCTATGAGTGATTTTGAACCATTAGGCTTATACACTTATGAAGAGGTCCATCTTCAAGTCATTATAAAACTGGAAATATTTGGTATAAAAGTCTGGTATCGGTGGCAAAACTGACTTCAACTGATTATATTTCCAATCTGAAATTTAATAACTATTTTGAACTTACCTTCCACTTTATGACGTTGGACAGAAAATCACTTCCTAAAGACCTGAATAAGCAGGAAGTATCTAAATTTTTAGATCTTTTGCTTGAGAAGAACTATGTTTCTGTTGCTGTTTCTGAACTGACAAACATGAACAGATAATGTGGACACTAAATATCTTTTGCTGCTAGACCTATATTTTCTCCTGTACTTGACTGACTGTTCATGGAAATGCTTTCTGCCTTATGAAAGTTTTAAATTGCTGAGTCTGAGAAAAAATGTCTGAATTGGGTTTTCTTCTGAAATCTGAAAGTGATTTGAGTAGTAGGTTATTGTTACAAACTTGTTTGGATTGGATTGTCTGCAGCTTTATAAGTACATATTGCTTCGATCCTCTCCCCCATGACTTTCCTGTTGTAATATAATACAGGGTTTTAAAATGACTTTAAATTGATAAACCTTTGAGGTCTTTCTCTTTCTCTCTCATCTTCCTTCACATTTTCTCACTCTCTTTTTTTTTTTTTCTTAAACAGGCAGCTAAGAAATGCTTCCTTTCTAGAAGCCTTTAACTATAATAACTTATGGCTACACAATTTTAATAGAAGTAATTTTGAGACATTCTTCAGTGAAGTTACTTATAATTGCTGTGATTGTTGTATTTCTTCCATTCTGATGCAAGAACTCCTAATAATATGTATGCCTCTTTGTATTCAGAAAATATAAGGCAAGCAGTAAAGATATGGGAAATCCAAGGAGGGCATCAGGGCAGGATTCGTTCATTTCAGATTCATCTTGCAGAGTTCCATCTTTGTGCTAGGAGGAAATAAGTTAATTAATCAATTTTAGCTCTGAGGATCAGCAAATTAAGAGAAAGAATCTAAGACTTTGCATAGTATTTCATCCTGCCCACCTTAATGGAAGGACAGAGGACAATCTTATAACTCCTGTCCTTTTTTAAAGATCTGTGAACTGCATGCTGGCTATGGCAGGGCAGGAATAAAAGGGTGAACACAACAGGACAGCATTGGTCCTGTACATTATAACTGTTCTTGCATGTCTACAAAAACCTTTGAAGACCTCCTCATTTACAAACATTGTCTGTCATTTTCATTTTGAAGATTAGTGTCTAAGTGTTGAAAATCTCATAATACTTGAAAGAGTTTGAATGTTTCTGTTATTAAACAAATGTGTAGTTTGAAGGGTTTAATTAAAACAAACACAGTTTTTTGGATCTAATCAAAAGTGTCTGTCTCTGTGGGCAGGATCTTTGAAGGTGTATATGAGAACTTCCTTTCATTACAAAATTTTATGCTATACTCCATGTTCTTGTGCTTTGACTGTTGTTTCCTTTTAAATTTTCTCTTCTGTGTTCCATTTTGATCCTTTTTTTCCCCATATATTCTTTTTACATGCCAATTCAATCATATTTTGAGATAACAGAAAATTTCATGCCTTTGGAAGTGGTTGAGACAGCTTGCCCCATATGATGATCAAACACTCAAATTATGAAATTACTTGTTAAATGCTAACACAGGGCACCTGTTAGAGAAGAAGTTAGTACAAACAAGAGGTCCTGAAATCTGTGCTGATTGTTCTAGTTAACAAAGATGGATTTTTTTTTCTTAAATCCATTTAAAATTGTGTTGTCTAAAAAAGCATTACTCTGGAAGGTATTTGTTTCATACACAGTAAAGTTAGGCAATAGCATCAAGAATAGATAAATTCCTGTGGTACTTAATGTCATAATCATTAGAAAATCTGGATATGTGGCTCATGAATCATTTTCTGAGTCAGGGGAGAATGTAAATTTCTTGAGGCTGTGTATTAAAATTTTGCCTCAGTTTGGAACTTTAACAGTCTGATTCTGATTTAAATGCTTTCCTTAAAAATCTGTGTGCCCTTTCCCACTCCACTGGAGCATCAAAAGAAACTTGACCCTGTAGCTGAAAATGTCTGTAGCCTGTTAATTTTCCATATGTATTTGTATCTTGATATATCTTTGTAGAATTTGCTAAAATCTACTTGATTAAGGAAAAAGAAGAAACACTTGCATGCTATTTCGTAACTACCTTATCTTTTCATCTTCCATTTGTATTAATATAGCTGAGCTCTTCCTCAACTGACTTAACTGATAGATTGTTTTCCAATCTCAGTTTGTACTTTAACCATTTTTAGTGAATGAGATTCTCTGCTTCTGTCAAGAAAGGGTAGGATTCTGGCTGTATGTATTCTTCATATTAGCTAACTCTAATGTGCAGCTTTCTGTTAACTAAATTCAGCAGAAATTGAATAAATGGTGGGATAAGTAATCTCTGGTTGCATGGTGTTGCCGGTTATATTAAGCAGCAGTACAGTCTTGAGCTTCCTTCATTTATAACAGTGAACTGAGAAGCTTTTTGGGACTTTGGAAATCTTTTGAATAAGAAATATGGAAATGTGCAAAAGTCAGACATAATAAGAATCGCTTTGGTTGAATTTTTAGGGCCCCTAAGATGGTAGAGTTGGAATTGGCCAAAAAGAGTGAGGAAAGCTTTATATTAACTGCATGGCTGGCCTGTAAATACTCTAATCATTCTGCTGGAGGCATTTTTCTGCTTTTAGCTGTAACTGTGAATGAGTCTAGTTTTATACTGGCCAGTCAGTGTATTTTATCCATTAAAGAAGTCAGCTGTCTGCTTGTGCGAGAGAGGTGAAGCATCTCTCTTCTTCACTGATAATTCCAGAGGGAAAAGCAGTTTGTGTATGTGTGTGTATGTGTTTGATTCTGTAATTCAAATAGATTTAATGATTTAAGCAGTCTGTTAAGTCTTCCAATTTAACAGAAGTGGATAGCATTTGGGTTGCTGAAGTGAAGGCACAGAAATTTCTTCAAATGCACCAGAGTAACCTTATAGTCCTCCGTCACCTGAATTACCACTTTAATTAATGTCTTCACAGTGAATTATCCGAGTCACCTGCAGGTCAGAGAATGGTTAACTTTAATAGCTTTTCATTTCTTCTTGCACCTTTGTGCTGTAATAATCACGATTATTTTAAAAGCTTTAAAATGACTGGGATGAAAAAACGAATAAACAGAAAACAATACAAAAACTAGCAACAACTCTCCGCATTTATTTTCCAAACCCACTTAAAAATAGAGATGAATTTGGATGAATCTTTTGTATCATAGCTTGGACCCTTGCTATATAAGATTACTTTTCAACAATATAAGGTGCATAAGTGCCTTTTCATTGTATGAAGAAAGCATGCCTGCTGGCAAATGAATCATATTATAAAAATTGATTGTATCCCAAAAGGGAAAAATGTTATTGAAGATCCAATGGCCTGGGATGATACACCATTGATCATTGTAAGAAATACTTCCAGAAACTGTTTTTAATCTTTCTGCCAGAGCATTAGCAATTATTCTTTAGCCCATGGTGAGTAATGACTTGAGTTTCCCAGTTTCTCAATCGATAAAACATTTACCCTACCGCTACAAATGTGCTCTTCGCTTAGACAAGCAGAATTTTTCTTCCAATTACTCTTTTTTTAGTGTGACCTCATAAAATATTTTTGAACATATTTCAAGGCTTTTTAAAGAAAAGGAACAATACTTTTCCTCCCATGTACTTTTTCTTCATTCTGCTTAGAGAAATAAGTCATTAAGCTTTCATGGAGCTCTGGTGCTTGTTAGATTGCATATCGGATGCTTTGCACTATTTCTTCCAGATTTAAAGTAATGGATACAACCAAACTGCCACTGACATTTTTTAACTTAGAAAGAAAAAAAATAAATGAAAAGTTACTAACTTCTTTCCAAAACTGTTTTGTATTTGGTAAACGAGTGCAAATACTGCCTTCCACCCTTCCCATTCTATATATATACAAAATAAAAATGTTTAAATATCCTTGCATCTCTGCTATAATGATGTGACTAATGAAGAACAATCACTAAGCATAATGTTAGCAGGCTAATGAATAGCTTTGCAGAAATCAAATATGTTTGGATATAAAGATAGATGCTCATACATGCTCTTTGATGATTGAAAAGTTAGTGTTCAATCAAATTTCTTTTCCCCTGAGAAAATGCTTCTCACATCTAAAGATACACAAACATCTAAAGTAAAAAGTTCATAGCCATTATTTCATTCATATTCTCTACATATTCTGCTTAGAACAAGCTGTATTTTACTTCATTTATTAGAAGCTTCAATGCTCACATTTGTACAGTGAAGTCTGAGATCTTTAAAGGAGCTGGTTATTCGCATGTTTCAGCAGATTTTACAGAGGGGAGATATTTCACAGCATAAACTTTCCTGTGGACAAGCAGGTAAATAAAATGAAGTACATTTAATCCAGACTATACCTACTGTGGGAGTTGTATTTGGTTTTGACTCGATCAAATAGTGAAAGAAGGCCTGAGAAAAGAGATGGAGTGTGAAAGATAAACAGATTGTGAAGGTGTATTGGTGATTCAAAGTGCTAAGCCAAATGCTCAGCTAGTGTAGGATAGGATAGACTTTATTGACTTCATTGATTTACATCATCTGGATGTTCATCCCAAAGAAATCATTCTTGATAAGGATATATCACCTTGTCTGCAGAAAAAATACACTACTGACCTATGCTCTTATATGTGAGGGTAGAAGACATAGAGCAAGCCTGTAACAAAAAGCTGGTTGAAATTAAAATCCAGGGGAAAAAAAATCCTTTAAGATTTGGAAGGATGAACTGGAGTCCCAAACACCCCTCCCTCTCATCACTCTAACTTTTTATGTGGTATTTACTTTTGGGATAGGATGACATTAAAAAAATGTAGAAGCTATGCTAGGTTGCTGGATACCAATCAATCATCCACTTCAAAATTATTATTTAAATTGTGCACATCAAGATAATGGTTAGATGGAAAGCAAAGAATCAGAAAAATACTCATATTTAAGGTAAATAGGGAGTCAGTTTACCATACTATTTTCATTAATAATGAATATGAAGAGAAGGCACTTTGTAGTAGGTAAGTGACAGAATATCTTAGAAAAAGTGGTTTAATGTGTTACATATTAGACATTAAGTTTTCCCAGTTATCATAATACAAAATGTAGTGGAATGTCTTGTATTACCTTTTCTATGTTAACTGTTTGATTGATCCCTTTGTATACTTTGTACTAATATAGTAAGAGCAGCAGAGAGTAGCTTGTACAGAAGGAAGATGTAAAGTTTAAAGGCAATATGACTTTTTCACAGGTTATGCTAAATGATTGCACACTTAGCTTTATTGATGTGAGTCCTAGGACAGGACTGTCTGTTCAGTCACAAATATGTTCCTTGTGATTTGGTCACCCTAGGGCGGATGCACAGGTTACTCCACAGCATGAGACTCTGGACAACTCTGCAAATATTTCCTGTTGTTGTCTTGTTGTCTGAAGATTACTAGGATTTACTGGGTGTGCTGTGAACCAGTATAACTCCTTGAATCCTTCTATGCAAGTCTTGTGTACCCCTCAATTGATACACAGGTAGTAATGAGATTGTACATCCCAAGGCCTGCTAGAAAATAGTTTTGACTAGATTACTCAGAAATGATTTTTTTTTCAAGGCATGAATTATCTCCTTTCAGAACAAAATGTAGGCAGTCTTGTGTTTGGAAGCATGAATTTTCATTTTTCAGTTTTGTTTGAGTTGTACTACTGCCATTGTATTCACATAATGTGGATTCGCAAGCCAATGTGGTTTGGAAGAAATCACACTCTGCCAGTGTTGTTTAACATGTGGACATTAAGAATCTAGAGGAAGTATCCATTTAAAGCAAACCAACTTTCCCTACCAAATCATCTCAATGGAAAGTGTCACCTGCTGGACATGGGTCAAAAAAAGTGTCACCTGCTGGACATGGGTCAAACATGGCTATATTTTAGGGGATGGGCACCCTGGTTACGAGTAACGCAGAAAAAGCAGAGTTGCTGAATGCTGCCTTTGCTTCGATGTTTACCAAGGGCAGCCCCTTAGAGTCCCAGGCCCTAGAGACATGAGAAGAAGCCTGGAAAGAGGAACACCTGCCCTGGGTAGAGGTAAATTGGGTAAGAGATTACCTAAGGAAACTTGATACCCATAAATCCATGGGCCCTGATGGGATGCACCCCAGAGTTCTGTGGGAGCGGGCGGACATGGTAGCCAAGCCACTCTCCATCATCTTTGAAAGATCCTGGAGAACGGGGGAGGTACCAGAAGACTGGAAGAAAGCCAATGTCACACCAGTCTTCTTCAAAAAAGGCAAAAAGGAGGATGCAGGCAACTACAGGCCGGTCAGCCTCACCTCCGTCCCTGGAAAAGTGATGGAACGGCTCATACTGACCGTTGTCTCCAGGCACACGGAGGACAAGGAGGTGCTCGGGACTAGTCAGCATGGATTCACCAAGGGGAAATCACGCTTGACTAACCTGATATAGTCTTCTATGATGGGATGACCAGCTGGATAGATGAGAGGAGAGCGGTGGATGTCATCTATCTTGATTTCACCAAGGCTTTTGACACCGTCCCTCACAATATCCTCCTAGATGAGCTCCGGAGGTGTGGGATGGATCAGTGGATGGTGAGGTGGATTGGGAATTGGCTGGATGGCAGAGCTCAGAGGGTGACAATCAGCGGTGCGGAGTCTAGTTGGAGGCCTGTGGTGAGTGGTGTCTCCCAGGGGGTCAGTCTTTGGTCCAGTTCTGTTCAGTTTATTCATTAATGACCTGGATGAAGGCAGAGTGCTCCCTCAGCAAGTTTGCAGATGATACGAAGCTGGGAGGAGCAGCGGATACTCCAGAGGGCTGTGCTGCCATCCAGAGGGACCTGGGCAGACTGGACAACTGGGCAGTGAAAAACCTCATGAAGTTCAACAAGGCCAAGTGTAAGCTCCTGCACCTGGGGAGAAATAACCCCAGACACCAGTACAGGCTGGGGACCAACCTGCTGGAGAGCAGCTCTGCAGAGAAGGACCTGGGCGTCATGGTGGACGACAGGTTGACCATGAGGCAGCAGTGTGCCCTCGTGGCCAAGAAGGCCAGTGGGATCCTGGGGTGCATTAAGAGGAGCGTCTCCAGCAGGTCGAGGGAGGGGATCCTGCCCCTCTACTCAGCCCTGGTGAGGCCACATCTGGAGCACTGTGTCCAGTTCTGGGCCCCACAGTACAAGAGGGATGTGGAGCTGCTGGAGAGAGTCCAGCGCAGGGCCACGAGGATGATTAGGGGCCTGGAACATCTGCCCTGTGAGGAGAGGCTGAGGGAGCTGGGCCTGTTCAGCCTGGAGAAGAGAAGGCTGAGAGGGGACCTGATCTGTGTGTACAAGTACCTCAAGGGAGGCAGTGAGGAGGATGGGGCCGGCCTCTTTTCACTGGTGGTCACTGACAGAACCAGAGGAAATGGCCACAATCTGAAGCATAAAAAGTTCCACAGGAACTTTAGGAAAAATTTCCTAACAGTGAGGGTGATGGAGCCCTGGAACAGGCTGCCCAGAGAGGTTGTGGAGTCTCCTTCTCTGGAGATCTCCAAGACCTGCTTGGATGCAGCCCTGTGCCATGTGCTCTAGGTGGCCCTGCGTGTGCAGGGGGGTTGGACTAGATGATCTCTAGAGGTCCCTTCCAACCTTAGGCATTCTGTGATTCTATGATTCTATATTCTCTTAATGTCTCTTTGGGATACATAGCGGTAAAGCATGCACTGCTATTTTTTCTTGTCTTGTTGCTATGAGTAATGAAGATAGATAGATTTTTATAGTCCCCAGACATCTTCAGAACAGTGGCAATATACTAAACTGCCTTTTCCCATGGAACCAGTAGACAATGTTTGTAGGTAGCAACTCCTTTCTGTTCCACCAGAAGACAATCATCTGAAGCATGGAGAATCTTGCTCTTTTCATGGTAGAGGTTGCTGGGAACCAGAATATAATGGTTTTGGCCTCTTTCTTGATTTTCTTTATGAAGATCTGTGCAAAGGTATGTGACATAAAAGTTACACAGAGGTATAAATGGAGAACTAGAACAGGTGTTCCTGAGAACAGTTATCTTCCGTTAGTGACTATTTGTGAAGGAAATAATTTGCTGAGACAAGCAATATGATCTGTTTTCATGGCAGAATACTTCACTATCTATATGTGATGTATAAAATTCTAATATTTTATTCTGATTTGTGAAATGCAGTTCTGGCCTTCATTTACTCTTTGCTATCATAGTGATAGCCTTGATTAGGCTGAGGTCTTGCTTTACACTTCAGTAATGTCATCATGAGATATTTGATCAAAAAGGGTCAATTTAAAATGTGTGTGTCAGGCTTAGTGAGAAATAGCTACCTGACTGGTTAACCAGAATTCAGTGACTTTGGTTGAGCAAATCTCAAAACACAGAGATAGCGCTGTCATTAACAGACTTGCAAAGCTTTAATTGGTATCAACTTTCCCAAATCTCAGCTGTAATATAACACTCTTTCCTGGTGTCTGCTTGCAAAATACGAACCTTCTGGTTTCACAAATTTCAAGTTTTGTTGCAGCGAGAAGCATCAGCGGAAAATTTGAAACATAAATGATCTAGAAAAGTACAAACACTGGCCTTTAGATGGCAGTGTTTACCTGTTGAATATGAATTCTTACCACCACAGGGCAAATCTCTGAAGGAAAACAGTTTCCGAAGGAGGAACTCAACTGAGGTTATATTATCAAGCTCAAATGAAGTGGTGATCCCACCAAGATTCCGTTTTATGATAGCTTCATTACTGGCATCTGCATCCAACTAATATTCAATAAATACACAGTAGGTTATGGTGAAATTCGTATGCTTAAATTTGAAGATTATCTGTTAAAACTTTCAGATTTACCAGAACAAACCAGATAGATTGATATTTGCTTTTAATATTGTTTGGCTTCTCCCTATTTCTTTAAGTTAAAATACTACAGGGAGTTCAAATATGTTAATGTCACTATTGTATATGGTATGTGTATGGTTACAGCAACCATACATCATGGACCAAATTTACCCTTGGAGAAAAGACAAGGATGGCAGGGATGGAGGTGCAAATGTGTACCTAAGATTAGAAATAATCAGAAATTAACAGCAAACAAGTTTAATATGAAACCTCTTTACCTTTTTTGGGTGGAGGGAGGGGATTTTTTCTCTTTGATGGAAGGGAAAAAGGCTTATTTTTGTAAGTTTCTTGACTTGAGTCATTGTACCTGTCACTCTTAATATATGTGATCTTTATAGTATACATAAATGCATAATATTTAATTTATATTATATTTATATTGCATTTATGTTGTATATAAAAGGCCTTTTGATTATACCTAAGAGTTGATGTTTTGTTGCATGGACTCATCTCCGTGGAGTCATAACTAGGTGATAAAGTAGAGTTAAAATTTGTATGACAGTAAAATGACTCAGGAAATTTTACTTCATAGTTCACGTGAGCCAAATGCATTTTGCTTAGAGATTTTCTATTAAATCATTGAGTTAATCCACATGTACTTGCAAGCAGAGTTTTCTTCGCTGTCTTTAAGGGAAAATTGATGTATTATTTAGGCTTCTATTTAGAAAATACCTATAAAATATATATAACTATATATATATAATAGGTATAATATATGGCTGATAAAGCTTTAAATTTGTTTACAGTTTATAATTTTTATATATGTATATTTTTTACTTCCAAAAAGCATTAATTTTTAGAGATGAAAGGGTTGTTTATATGTTTCCACTTTCTACTGCATTCCTAGAAGCTAAATACTTCACAAAGGAATTTCTGCTTCTGTCATCAAAGAATGCTCTCAGGATTGCAGATGTTCCTAAGATCGGTAGTTCATTGCAAATCAATGACAAATAAGTGAATATTTATGAATGTATAAATGTCTACCAATAAAATGTATGGCAATCAAAACCGATGTGGTTCAAAAGAACTACCTTCAGGCTTACTCAAGACACTTTGAACTGTTTTCTACCGTCTACTGTATGCTTTTACTTGAGCAAGGATATATTATATTGGGTTCTAGGAAAAAAGAGACGGCGGTTTTACGATGATACTTTAGACAACGGGATATCAGCATTTATTTTGAACTCAGTCTTCAAGTACTATTGCTTTCGAAAAACTGTTTAACTAACATCTTTATGAAAAGACTCAAAAAAGAGTGAGTAACTTACATCTAATCTAACTTGACAAAAAAGCAGTATATGCAAATATTGAGTTCTCTTGACCAAATCTGAAATTGGATCTTCCAGCAGATCTCTCCTATCAGAGTAAATACAATAATATAAACTTAATTAATTTGGACAGTGAATCTCTTTTTCAGGGTACTCCATGATATAGAATATAAGATACTGCCATTTGTAAAAATCCAGATTAATACATTAGAAAAGTTCCTGAAATAGACAACAACAACAAAACCCTTCAAACATCTTTCAGATTGACGTCATCACAGCTGTGTTCATGTTATTGCTTCATCTTGAATTGTACCCATGTTCATACTGTGGTTTTGTACATGCCAGCCCAGAAATATCAGAAAACGAACAACTGAGCACATTTCAGTCCTACTGATATTTGTCTGAGAAGATAGACAAAATAAGGCTATGGAAACAGACCTGAGATCTAGAATGAGGTCTGGTTTGTTGACTCCAATAACAGTGGAAATATAAGTAATTACTGGATTTTGCGTTACTTTGTTTTTCTTGCTCCCATGGCACTATTTATTTGTGTCATGTTTCTGAAATTAAGTATCCTTCTTTCCTTGTGGGTGTGCAAACATATCCTCTTGGCTTGTAGACACTGCACTTAAGCAAGCTCTGTAAATGAAAGAAAAGTGTGTAATTTGAATGCAACTACTTACCACCTTTCATTTTGGGAGATGCTCTCCTCATGGAGAGCCTCCAGGTTAGGTTAGCATATAGACAGAAACAAACTCAATAAGTGGAACTAGCGTAAGAAAGTAATTAGCTATTACTAATAGCTATTAGCTATTAGTAATTTGTTGACAGTCAGTGCAGTCTTAACTCCTGATTTTGTGGAGTATACAACCTTTTTTCAATATGTGATCAAAATGGTGACTGAAGGGCCACATTTAGTACTGCCGAGATGCTTCCACTTGCCGTGACAAGGTGCCACTTCCAGCTGCCGTGACAAGAGAGGGGAGATCTCCTCCAACAGCCCTACAGCTCCAACTATGACTATGTATAAGGCTGAATAAAGTTTCTTTTTTTTTCAGAAATTTATCATGACCAGGTATTTATGGAAAGAGCTATTGTTTTTGTGTTTCTTTAAGAATAGCATTCATATATCATCCAGGATCTTTATAGTAATCATGTTGCATTTCAGAAAAATTACTTAAAAAAAATAAATATGTCTGTTCTTCAAAAGTTAAGCTATTCAAGGATGCTAGATGATGCTACAATAATGAGTAACATAATATTGAACTCAAAAAGTATGCTTTGCAACCTCGAGGGAATTGAGAATAATGTAAAGTGTAGTTAAATCATATTTGACCATTTCTTGCTCATCATGGTGGCACTCCTGATGTTATTGTTAGCAGTGTTGACTCTTGTGATAATCATTACAGACGGATGAAAGAACAATTTTGAGTGAGTTCAATCACCAGTCAAGCATCAGAAGATGTTTTTCCTGACCTGAGCACCTGAGCACACACGCAACACATGAGCACAGGAACATTTTTGAAGACAGAGATCCAGAGGACTCCTGCATGCTCCCATGAGGTCTAACAGCAAAATAATCTATGCTGAGCACTTCAGGCAAAGGTTAGAGTGAGCTGATATCTTATTCATGTCTGATCAAAATATTTCCTTGGTTCATGCTCTTCTAAATGTTAAAATTTAAGTTTACAGAAACTACTCATCTGTATGATATCTGAATACCAACCTATACTCTTTATATTACTTTGAAAAAGACATTCTGTGTCTTCTTCACTTGTGTCTCTGCAATGAAGCAAGCATTTGATGAGGACAGTGTCTTTGGACCAGGTTCCTTTTTTTTTTTTTTTTTGCAAAATGCATATGAGCGGAGGATAGAGGTGCTGAACTTGTAACATGTTTGCATATCTGTGCGGTGAGGTTAACGAGAAAAAAACCCTCTCTGTTACTACATAATCATTTCAAAAACTTTGTACTGATACATGTTCACTCCAAGACTAGGCAAGGCAACAGCTTCAAACTGCATGAGAATAGATGGAGCCAAGGTGAAACACATGTTTGTGTTTTTAAGAGATTATCTCTTAAAAAATGCGCTCTTTCTGCCAGCATTGTACTGTATTTACACAGGAACTATTCAGGCATATGTGTTTTTAAAGAAGTTGCAATTTCCTGTCACATTTTTTGCAAATCCTTTCTAACAGCTGTAGGCGGAAATCCAGCTACTCCTGCAATGAATGACCTTTGGTGTTTGGATCCTAGAGAGTAAACAAACATTTACTCTACAGAGGAAGCCCTGCCGTGATTATAACATTAACATTACTGTGCATTACACTCCTCCATTGGTTTGTTAGAAACTGATCCTATTTCTGCACAGCGATTAGGACTTCTTGAAAACCAGAGCATTTTTATTTAGTCAGTCTTGCTTCAGAGTTGAGCATTGATAGGTCAATAGTGAAGATTGCATTAAGTAAAGATTGACAGGATATGAGTTTTGTTTTTATGTGAATGTTTTGTTTTGACAGTGTTTGTTTTACCTTCCAGGCCACTAGTTTCCATAAATTCCCTATGTCTTTGCTGCATAGGTGATATTTTTAAACATAGCTCTTACACTGGAGTGTACATTAAATATTTGTTCAGCTGATTAAAACAGTTCTACATTTATTTAATGTTTGAACAGTAAACAGTTTATAGAGGACTGAAATGTGGTCTTACACATACACATGCACACACTCAGGTCTCATTAGAAGGGCTTCTCTTATGAGCTTACTTTACCGAGGTGCAGCTCGGTATTAGAGACCCTCAGATAAGCATGCTTTTCAGAAGATATTCAGTCTCAATTCTTATTATTGGTAGATGACACTAGCAGTAGCAGATAGGAGGGCCTTTGGGAAAGGAAAGGTTGAAATTATTTTGCATCAGCAGAAATATTTTTGGGCACACAGGGGAGAGTCTTATGGCTTAATAACATCTCAGATTTAGTTCAGCCATAAGAGCCAATGTCCTTTGCACTGTACTCTTAGCACTGCAGAAACTGAAAAGAAACAGGAGCATCCCCAGATTAATTTTTAAGGGGTGCTAAATTTGAGATTATTGTTGGCCTGTCATTTGCGTAAATATTTTGTTGTATACAGGGATCATCAGGTTTTGGAGCAAAATGTTTTCTCTCCCACATGTTTGTTGCAGCAATGAAGGAAAATAGAAAAGGAAACTTCTGCAGTGCTTATTTTGTCCGGAAAACCTTAAACTGCAATTTCAGTCGGAAAAAAAAAAGTGTTGGAAAAGTCTTTCCATGAGGTTCAGTGTTTGCTTTGAAATGCTTTCGGAACTAAGCATATACAGCAAGCAAACATAGAATAGACTTTTTTTTTCCTGAATTCAGTCTTTCCAGACACCTCAGTCTTGTCGGTCTTGGATAGGGGGAAGGATCTTTCATCTTGTTCTTTGGTAGAAGTAAAAGTTCTGCAGGATATATTTGATCCAGTTATACAGTACCCATTATTGACACTCATCCAGCTCTGGGGTAGTTGCAGAGGTGGAAGTGACTAGAACACAGGCAACAATTTCGTGGGGCAGCTCAAAAGGCAATACTGGCCAGCTTTTTCATAGGTGATTCTATCATCAGCTCTGTGCTAATAACAGGAATAGAAAGCAGTAAAGTTAATGACACTTTAATGACAATTAAGCAGGTTTTGACTCCAAAAACATAAGGAAAGTTCTGTGTAAATAAATAGAAAAAAAAAAAAGAAAAAGAAAAAAACATTTAATGATATTGCAAAGGAGAGGTTTTCATTTTATATTTTATTTTTTGAAGTTCAGAGCTCTGTAATAAATTATTCTCTACTCAGAGTGAAGTAGCCAGTATTATCCTCATTTTATGGAAGCAAGGAAGATTTCACAGGAGTAAGGTATATTAGCGAAAACTCTCTGAGACTTTCTAAACTCTCTAAGACTAGAGCTACCTACTGAAGAACACTGTCTTTATTACACTGTCTTTATTGGTGAATGCATCCTTTGAATTTTTTTTTTTTTCAGTTACATCCAGTACTTTAAAGAGGCAGAGGATGTGCAAAGCACAAATGGCTAGCACACTTCAATACAATATTTACCTCATAGATTTTAAAATAAAACTGACTTATGATCTGGACAGCTTGGGTTGTGCATACTGTTGAGAACAGATGGTGGGAGCTATTTGCAGATGAGGTTTAGGCCCCATTCTTTTGTTTAGGCTATAAAAGAACCATTGGTTTCAAGAAAGGTGTCTTTCCTTGTGTAAAGACAAGCCTATCTTTATAGATGGAAGTCTCCACCTGTCAGAGACCACAGGGTCTCTTACAGCACTTGCAATATTTGCAATATTTCAGGATCAAACATATCCATTACTTTGACCTAATGCAGCATAATGCACTTCATAATATCAGTGCCTCTGAGCCTACTTTTCCTTGATGGCACTTTCTGTAGGTTTTGGAATTTTCTAGTTTGTGCTTTATTGTGAGTATAGGAACATTATAATCTACATTTATAAATTGCTGATGGATAGGCAATTTAATAGAATATCATGTAAACTTAAAAGATAACAAATAGTGCCTCAGCAACCATTCCCTACCATTTTTCTTATTTAGGCCTGCAGCTTGGAATGGGTTACCTGTGACTAAGACCAGCTCAGATGATAGATACCCAATGGTGACTTGTTCTTGATCTGAAGTGCATTATTTTAACAGTGACTGTTTTATAGCTTCTTATTTATGGTAATTACTGCAGAGTAATTGTATGCACACAGTTGCTTAGTGAAGTGAAAAATGAACAAAATGGGTGCGAAGAAGTCTTCTTTTGATTTAGTAGCATTTTGTACCTGTTTTGGATGGGTACGAGATAACACGGTAGGTGTGACTGTGGGAGTATTTGTGAGTTATCTGTGCCTGATTTAGCAATAAGTTGTTTTACTTTCATCAGTGTAAATGAAAATGTTATCTTCATGAGCAGTTACTATAGAAGGAGAAAACAGTCCTCTCAAGATGGTGTGCTTGTGGCTCCAAGAGAGTATTTTTGATCTGCAGTATATATGTAAAGTTAATGGAATATTAAAAAAAAAAAAGTGAATGCAAATGCAAATGAAAAAGATTTTTTTTAAGCAATCTACACCAATCCAGTATTCTTCATGATAGGATACACTTTTATCTGTTTGATGCCAAGACCTCAATTTTGATAAGGGCTTTTCAGCATACATGCAAAGTAAAACAAAACAATTTCATATAAAATAGGTCACTTGATCCAGTGTGATACAGTCAGCTGAAAGATTGGCTTCAGAGACTGTTAGGACTATTGGTTAAGAGTACAGAAAAAGAAATGCTAGACCTCGAATGCTATTGAGAAAAGAATAGAAAGTAGATTGATAGGATGACCTAAATACACAAAGCATGAGGGATGTCAGTTAGAATCTATAAATAAGAATTGTGCCTTGTTAGAGTAAACTGTTCCCTGGACTTCTATAAGGAAGATTATTTTTGATTTAATAATGTTTTCTGTTTCAGAAATGAAATCTCTTTTACAGATTGTTTATAAACTGTTTGAGGTTACTTCTGCTGGGAGATGCAGATGTCCTGACAGGTATATGTTTAACTTCTGATTTTTCTCAGACATATATCTCAACTTTTGAATACAATAGCTAAGCCCAAACTCTGGCTAGTTGTGCAGTTAACACGTGTGGAAGTGATACCTGCCTTATGCTTCTCCATGGTTCTGATGGTGCTGATTATAAGCTGCAAGAAAATGAGCAAAGAGAAGCACTGCTGCAGAGTTACCATGCCATTAATAGGGGGCACTCATATGAAGATGCTGGGAAAAATTAAGATATTTGTATGCTAGATTTGTTTCCCAGATTTAGGATTTGTCTACTCAATGCTTTAGTATTTAGAGGGAGTATTCAGTTTAGACGTAATCTGTACATACATGTCCTTAAATAGCTTATTTGCCTTTTAAATGAACAAACTGCGGATACAGGATATGCAAAGTCTGGACTTTTAGGAAGAACATTATAAACAATGTCTTTGGTTTATAGGTGGACAAAATTATTGTGCATTAATGCCTGAGAGAATTGTTGTTCCAAGAAACAGATCTTGAATATCAGTGCATTTTTATCATCTCTAGATAAAACATTCAATCCTCCTTCCCACTTCTTCATAGCAAAAATACAGGTTTTTTATTCTTTGATAAGAATAAAATTAAGCTTCACACAAACACACACCCTTTCCATAAAACAAACAAACAAACAAAAAGTAAAACTAGAATATATTTGGCTTCCTTTAAGATACTAGATGTGGTGTGTAGTCAGTCTGTTAATCTAGTTTAGCTTCTCTGTAAGCTTTTAAGTGAGAAATTCTATTAATAAATTTAAAATGCCAGCTATAGGAATTATTCACCAACTGCTTAATAAGAAGAGAAGTTAAATATTATCTTCCACTTGCTTTTTCAGCTCAGCAAAATTAGTGGATGACAGGTTTCATACCTTGCCAGTCTCACGGCAGGCATCCTGATTTCAGTCTAGGCCTTAGGGCAAGCCAGTGTTTGCTGCAATTTTCTACAATAATAGCAAGACAATTTAGCAGTAATGGATAAGTAGGGGGAAAATTAAGCAGTTTGCTGAGATATAGAAAGGAAGCCAGAAAATATTTGGCCTCATGTTAGGCTTCAAATTCATAGTCAATTCATTAGTGTAATTTAGTCCTTGCATAAGCTTTTGAGTGATAAATTCTACTAATACATTTGAAATGCCAGCTGTAAGAATAACTCCCCGATTGGTGAGTAAAATTAAAAGATAGAGGAGAATAAATCCTTCATTTTCATCTGGTACATGAAGATTTATAAAGGTCTTTGGAAAAATGAGTCTCTACTTGTGGTAAATGGATAATACTAAGAAAAAACATCTGACTTACATTTGTGAACCAAATGTTTTAATTGGTCAGAATGTTTATTGAATCTTAAGCAGCATGAAGTTTACCTTTGACTAGCTTATTCAGGATGACTTATGAGTAAGTCTGTATTTTCTGTTAGATGCAGAACCTGTTTGGAAAAAAAGTTGGTATGTTCCTAGGTCTTACCAGTCTAACCATAGTGTTTGGAATTAATTCTTAAACATTAATTTTACTCTCCACATTCCTATAAAAATCTGTTCTCAGGCACAAAAGCCTTGAGGAGAAACCACTAGAATAGCCAGAGCTGACTCTACAAATTTTCCAGACATCCTACGAGTCAACCCAGCTCTATTGCTGGACTCCTGCAGATCCAGGAGATCCAACGCAATAAACAAAGTTGAGAAGAATGTGTGTGCTTAAGTGCTCTATAATAATTGTTGAAAGACAAGACAGTCTAGGGTGCCTGAAGGAGAAGCATGGAATAGATTATATTCCTACAAAAGTTTCAAAGTTCAGACGAAGTCAATGTTATGTGTTCAGAGAAAATGACAGTACTCGGATGAATTTTCCTTTCTGTCAATAGACAATCTAGAAGAAGAAATTCACAGAATCATAGAATCACAGAATGCCCAAGGTTGGAAGGGATCTCTAGAGGTCATCTAGTCCAATCCCCCTGCACGTGCAGGGCCACCTAGAGCACGGGGCACAGGGCTGCATCCAAGCGGGTCTTGAAGATCTCCAGAGAAGGAGACTCCACAACCTCTCCGGGCAGCCTGTCCCAGGCTCTGTCACCCTCACTGCAAGGAAAATTTTCCTTAAGTTCCTGTGGAACTTTTGATGCTTCAGTCTGTGGCCATTGCCTCTAGTTCTGTCAGTGACCACCAGTGAAAAGAGGCCAGCCCCATCCTCCTCACTGCCTCCCTTGAGGTACTTATAGACACTGATCAGGTCCCCTCTCAGCCTCCTCTTCTCCAGGCTGAACAGGCCCAGCTCCCTCAGCCTCTCCTCACAGAGCAGATGTTCCAGGCCCCTAATCATCCTCGTGGCCCTGCGCTGGACTCTCTCCAGCAGCTCCACATCCCTCTTGTACTGTGGGGCCCAGAACTGGACACAGTGCTCCAGATGTGGCCTCACCAGGGCTGAGTAGAGGGGCAGGATCCCCTCCCTCGACCTGCTGGAGACGCTCCTCTTAATGCACCCCAGGACCCCATTGGCCTTCTTGGCCACGAGGGCACACTGCTGCCTCATGGTCAACCTGAATGAATCTGAAATGTAATTGGAATAAGCTGGTGTTGCCAGAAGAAAATATTACTATTAAAATCATGGATAAATAAGTGAGAACAAACATGGGTGTTACAGTACTATGATTATAGTATATATATATATGGAAGTAAGAATGGAGAACAGCTAGGAAATACAACGCATAATTGTACTGATGAAAATTTACCTATTGTTGAATTAAAAGATATAAGCATTGGTGTTATAAGAAGTACACTAACTCAAATGGCTGCCTAACTCTTTCAGGCGGTGTAGAGGTCTCAGCACTGTTGTATTCAGTGGAGTTCAGATTTCTAGTAAGCTTATTTTCCCTCTTCCAGTTAGAAAAATAGAAAATGTAGTTCAATTTTCAGATAGAAAGGGGAATGGGCATATTGATAATCTTTGCCCAAGGCTTTATAATGCTCGGAAGAGGCTTAGTGACCTCATACAGCAACGATGGTGTTATTCCAAGGACGTCCTTGAATCTGAGCAACATTACAAGGCATGCATGAACTCGTTAAATATTATTAACAATTTCAGTTATTCGATAGGTAAAACTATATTGTGTATTTTAGAAATTGTTACATGTCGTAAATAATTTTAGTCTGATCCAAAGAAGTTGTAGCTTTTAGCTTCGATCAGGCACGAGGACAGATTAGAGGTTGACCTGCTGGAAAGCAGCTCCGCAGAGAGGGATTTGGGAGTCCTGGTTGACAACAGGTTAACCATGAGGCAGCAGTGTGCCCTCATGGCCAAGAAGGCCCATGGGCTCCTGGCTGCATGAGGAGGAGCGTTGCCAGCAGGTGGAGGGAGGGGATCCTGCCCCTCTGCTCAGCTCTGGTGAGGCCGCACCTGGAGTATTGGGGGCAGTTCTGGGCTCCCCAGGGCAAGAGGGACGTGGAGCTTCTGGAGAGCGTTCAGTGTAGAACAAAAATAATTAAGGAACTGGAGCATCTATTTTATGAGGAAAGGTGAGCAAGCTGGGCTTGTTTAGCTTGGTGAAGAGAAGAACAAGAGGAGATCTGACCAATATGTACAAGGACCTGAGGGAAGAATGTAGGGAGGATGTGACCAAACACGGGAAGTTCCACCTCCATGTGAGGAAAAACTTTCCTGTGAGGGTGACAGAGCCCTGGCACAGGCTGCCCAGAGAGGCTGTGGAGTCTCCTTCTCTGGAGATCTTCCAAACCCGCCTGGATGCCGCCCTGTGCCACGTGCTCTGGGTGTCCCCGCTGGAGCAGGGGGGTTGGACTAGATGATCTCTAGAGGCCCCTTCCAACCTCAACCACTCTGTGATTCTGTGATTGTGTGAATATGTGCAAGATATGTGCTTGGAGGCTGCTCACTCCAGTAGAGCAGGCTGTTACCAAGCTTAACTGGCTAAAATAGATATCTCCTAGGACCTAGGCCTTCGTGCTTGGCTTGCTGTGTCTCTGCAGCTTGCTTTTCATCTTCTGCTTCAATCTGTGGGGAGCATTTAAAATTAAAAATGATCATCTTTACCTGGTTTTACTTTCTGGATCAGGAGCAGCTTCTGAACTGTCCTGTGAAGACCACATATGAGCTTGGACTGTTATATAAAACAGTGGAAAATGAAGAAAATCTAGTTATACCAGCTCCTCCAGAAGGAGGGCTCTCCCAGTCATGTTACCCTGAGTAAAGACAAGGGGTTTGTGCATAACAGATATGACAGGGATTTTTTTTTTGACATCTTTTATGTGATGATGTTGCTCTCTGAACGGCCAGAGCTAAATCCGTACTGGGAAGACCAAAGATAGTATCGTCCTGTGGAGAATTGCACCTCTCGCTTGAGGCAGTTGGAATGTGAAACTTCAATTGCTGAGTATTTCCCTGCAGTGCACATCAAGAAGGAGGAGAAAAGAAAAAAGAAAAAACAAGGTGGGAGGAAGGATATGAGGCTTAAATAGATGGAGTGACATGTGGATGCTCTAAGGATAGGAAAAGAGTGTGCTTATGCTTGTACTAATAGTATGTGTGAAGCAAAGAGATAAAGCTGTCTCTTCAGGCAGTGCTGCCAAACAAACAAGGCTGAATCACCCCAGCAGACCCTAAAATTTCGCTTGTCTCTCTGCCATTGTTTCCCTGTCCTCAGCCCCGATGTGCTGCGTGAGTGGCGTGTCTGTCGCGGCCCTCCTTGGCCGCTGCTGCTGCTCTGCCTGCTCCCCTCCGGCCTGCCTCGCAGCCCTGCCAGCTGGCGTGCTTCCTGCTCCTCCTCAGCCCTGCCATGGCCCCGCACGGCTGCCAGCAGCGCCAGGTCGGGGACCTGCACCCGGGCTTCTCCTGCCCATCTGCCTCTGCTCGCCACTGACCCTCTCAGCGGCGCCTGCTTCCCCCTCGCGAGAGCGGCCTCCTGTGCCCACTGCGAGGGTGCAGACCCCAGCTAAAGCGAGATCAAAGAGCCAAGAACCTTTGGCTAGTCCGTTCTTTTCCCTCAGGTACCCAGCCTCATCTACTCTAAAATTAACGTTCGTGAGCTTTATTGTTACTTAAAAGCTAGTTATTTGTTGCTAAGAATTTGGAAATATTTTGCTGTTTGGGAACTGATGTTAGTTTTTGGATGTGTGTGATTTGCTTAAACAAGGGAGGTCTGTCAGTTAAGGGAAGCTCATTTCAGCTCTGTGCTGCTTCATGGTCATCTGTATGAATCAGTCATTTAGGTGAGATTAAACCTCTTGTGTGCATATAGAGAACTATACTCTTGAATAAGAGAAAATAAGAAAGAAGCGGATGTGTCACACTGCCTTTTTACATGTATGTTTAGAAAGCCTCTAATATGCAACTTCTAATTAGTAGTTGTATTTTTTTTGTGAAGGGATGTCAGTACGAATATTTGCAGGTGATGAAAAGCCATAGTTACAAACAATAGATCTGTTGGAATCAAATAGAATACAGCAATTGAAAACAACAAGAACAACAAAAAATGATTTTTTCTCCTTTATTAATCACAGTTAGTTCATGACTAGATCTACCACGATATAACCATGCCTAAATTTATAACTATAATACAGCTTTATGTTAAAAATGCTGAAGTTTACACAACTTAAAAAGCATTAGAAATAAATACCTGTAAGTGTCAGAATATATTGGTAAATTAATACTAAAACTGCAGAATTTGGGAAATTGTTTTTGGAATCTTTAAATGTGCCTAACATTGACTTCACCATTTAGGCAGAAGAAGGCAGAAGTCCTTCCTTCTTCCTGTCAACTTCCCAACGTCCTGTCTTCCCCAACGTCCTTCCTTCTTCCCATGAATATATCTTTAGTTCAACTGTTCTATAATATCACTTTATGTCTGTATATTTGCTCCTTATTCAAATTTTGATCATTTCACAATCCAGTTTCATGTAGGAATATATCTTGTCCTTTCTACTAAGAACTTGTTAGCCAAATCAGGATTTTTCTGTTATATGGAGCCCATCATAATCAGATGCTATGCAACCCTGAAGCAAAAAACCCAATACTTTATATAAAAAACATGTTGCGTGATGGCTGATCTCTGTTATTCCCTTTGTGTTCATGTACAGGAGAGCAGATAACTCACGAAGAGCACTGGCTGCTACACCACTACTGAGTTATCCCATCTTATTCACATATGAAGATAAATATTGTAACAAAGCCCAATCATCAGACATAATATACAACGTATATATTCTTTTCCTTGTGCCATTCTGCAGGATTGGAATAGCTTAATATGACAGGCATGGAAAAATGAGAGTGTCTAGAAAGTGGAAGAATAATAAATTTGAAGGCAGTGAAACTTTTGATGAGTTAATGTTATCATATGAGTGAAATAAATGCAGTTCTACTTTAGGATAGCAGCAGGAAGAAAGTACTTCCTATATAACATGGATATACCTGTTTGTATTTGTAAGTAATTTTGTAAATCTATTTGACCTAGATTTTGATGTTTTGGAGAAGCACATGGTTAGTAGTGAAGCAATACTTGCCTAGTACTTAGCAGGATAAAGACTTTTACGTTCTCCGCAGAATATAAATATTTCCTAATTAAGACCCTTGGCCTTTTAAGTATTTTAGTTGGATTTTGATTTGAATATGTCAGATGGTGCCCACAGAAGTCTCTGGTTTCTCTTCAGATCATGTAAATCTTTCACCTCTTACTAAAGATTTCCATGGAGAGCAATAGGAATGAGAGCTGAGGAATTTTTTGGAATGGAATTTTCTATATATATATATATATACACTGAAATAAAGCTTCAAAAAATTCCATATATATGTATGTTTATATATACATACATATATATGTTTTAATGAGGTTGTGTGGTCTCCTCTCTGAGGAAATTCAGAACACACCTGGATGTGATCCTGTGCAATGTATTCTCTGTGACGCAGCTTGATCAGGGGTGTTGGACTAGATGATACCCAGAGGGCCCTTCCAACCTCAACTATTCCGTGAATCTAGTTCTGTGAAAAGTATCCATAATTACATTGCTGGATCAAGTCCTATTCTTAGTGCTTGTGTTCATAATGTATTATGTATTCACAATTTTAAAATATAAATAAATATAGCTGGAGGGGGCAGGGGAGAAGGTAAGGACAAAAAAAATTCAGATAACTTGCTCCTGCTAAATCAGTTGATTGATAGGGGTCAATAGAGTAATAACGATTTACAGCAGCACAGAATCTAGTCTCTGAAGAAGTTTAGCATTGTTCTCACTAAAGTTACATTTCTGTAAGCCAGCCCAAGAAGTTGGCACCCTTAACTTTCAAATGAAATTAAATAATTTTCTTCAGAATCACACAACAGTTTGCATTAGAAGGAACCTCTGGAGATGGTTTTGTCCAACTCCCTTACAAGCAGGTTGCCAAGGACTGTGTCCAGCTAGGTTGTGAGTATCTCCAGAGTCCGCACTCCTTAACTCTCTGGGTCACCTGTGCCTGTGCTCCACCACACTCATAGCCAAGTGTTTTCTTATGCTCAGCTGGAATTTCCTGTGCTTCAGTTTGTACTCTTTGCTTCTGTCCTATTATAGGGCACCACTTGGAAGAGTACTTTACATCCTCTCTTCAGATATTCATATGTGACCATAAGATCCCCCAGTGCTCCTCTCCAGGCTGAACAGTCCCAGCTCCCTCCGCCTCTCTTTGTTATGTCAGATGCTTCCATCTCTCCACCAATTTGGTCCCTTTATCAGGCCCTTGGCTGGATTTACTGCATTATGTCCATGACTTTTTTGTATGTAGGAGACCAGAACTGCATCCAGCACTCCAAGAATATCTCCACGGTGCTGCGTTAATGAGCAGGAAAATCTCCCTCGCTCTTCTGGCAATTTCTGGTGTTGAGGTCACCTTGAATGGCTGCTCAATCACCTGGTATATCAGATCCAACAGTGATCTTCCCAGTCCAACAAAGAAGCTTCAATACCATGATTTGAGGTTTCTTAGTGCAACATGTACAGCACATATAAAACACAGCAACCTCTCAGCATGTTGTGTGACTACAATTTTAAATGAGAATAATTCTATTTTTGCCTTTGAAAGCTTACACTTAAGGTATTTGAAGGAAAATCCTTTCCCTTCTCTCTACCCCCATAAAATTTATATTTAATTATTGCTTTGAGAAATTTCTGGAGCTGAAAGCTCTGCCCAGAAAAAAAAATGTATATGTGTATATATATATGTATATATATATAAAGTTTGATATTTATGTATGAACAAGTTTAAAAGGATGGAACTGCTGTCTATGTTGGTCTGACTATTGGCAAATTAGTGCTCAACTGCTAAACAAAATTACTTTGCTATTGCTTTTTGAAGAAATAGAACTCAGCAGGCAAGGCAGCCTTGTCTTAAGGAGTATGACGTGCTTTTCTTTGAGTTCTTTTCTCTCACTTATGGTAGGGGGATAGGATGCTATTGCATTTTTTTCAATATTTTTGCTTAGTCCTAACTTTGTTAGATATACGCTAGCAAGCACTAAAGGATGTTTATTTGGTCAACTGTTTTAAAGTGGATTTAATGTGGGCATTTCTATTTAGAAATTAACCAATGAACAGCTTTTTGTGTTTTTATCTCATTTGAATGCATGGATTTGTAGAAAGCATTTAGGAACTCTTATTTAGTCCTTTTCATGTCTTAGATAGCCATATTTAATTTCTGGCATGTAGTCCTGTAAATAAAAAATATTATTTTTCCACTCCTTATTACTTTCACTTTGTAACTGTTAATTTAATGGTTTAACACCTTTGCAAAACAATGAAAACAAAAACACTATCCCAAATTTCCCTGTAAGGATAAAAGAACAGAGACCTAGACATACTAAATGATTTATCTTTAGCCTGATGCTAAAGGTTCAAAACTGGAGAACTTCCTAATATCCAGATTACTTTAATAGAGCTTAAATTTTCATTTTAGATCTCTTGCATTCAACCTTCTAGGGAAGTTCATTTCAAAGAGTTATATGCAAATAACCAAAAGATTTTATTCATACTGAAATAGTAATTTAACCATGTGGTTCTGATGGAAAGCCATAGTCTTAACAGCATTTATGTAGAGAATGCTGCAGTATCATGTGTCTTTAAATGCTCTCTTTGAGATATATAATATCGCATTAGAGATGTGTGATGGCTTGATAGCAGGAGTAAGTAAATGCGTATGTATTTTTTCTGGATTGCATTATACAAGATCGATATATCTCAACACTTTGCAGGCTGAACATTTTATGGCATGTTATATGCCATTTCTTAAAGGAAAATATATATGCTTCACACACTTCAGCTGTGACAAGATGCAGCCGAGGTAGCATGCCTGGGTCGAAAACGAAGTGTTGTGGGCCCCTCTGTCTTCACAAAAGTATGTTTGTGTCACCAAATGCTAAAAGTCTCCTCACATTTTGTATAGTGTGTTTCCATCAAGTTATGTTTTCTATCACAGGTTGCTCTGAAACAAAAATAGTCTGTGTTTCTATTTAACTTCTTACTGGAACATTCAAGTGAGCCAACATTGTACTATTTATTAGCTGGAACAGAGTATTCACATTGTCTTCAGTGAAAATGGAACAGATGACTGTTTATGATGGTGTAGGCTCAACTTTCCTTTGAGAGGCACAAATTTCTACACTAACAGGTAGGTTTTTCATATTTGTTTTGGGGAAGAACAGACTAGTGAAATCATTGATAGTTTTTAGTCCAGCCAATATATGAAGCATGTTCATATTATTATATGAATTTTAAAAACTTTCTTTTCTGTATTTCACATGTATCAATTAAATCACATGAAACACATGTATCAGTCAAATATATAACAGTTCTGACAGATTTAAGTTTGTCGGCATGTTATAGGACTACTGATATCACATTATCATTGTCATGACAGAAGAGGCCCATAGATTGGTCCTGCCTCTGTAGTTGGTGAGTTTTAGAGATTCCTTGTTCCAACTCTAATAGCTATACACTATACAAATCTACCTTTTTTTGTGCTCAGTGCTGCAGTGAATATGACTTCATATTCCTCGTCTATTCCTCGTATTAAAAATAGAACATTTTCATTTTCAGGGTGTGTGTGCGGGGCAGTTGTGAACATAAACTGTCCTTCAGTCTGCATGTATTGACAGCAACCTCTGGAACAGGTTAATGGATGGGGTAATCTTAGTAGCTCTAGGAAGCTGCTTGTATGCAAAAAGAAACAAAACACTAATTTACTTTTGCCAGCATGCAGCTTTTTGTGTGGCAGCCACACAAAGATTGCTCCGTGCATGGAGCCGGACTAGCATCTCCCTAGATTCTGCAGCCTTTGGGAAGCATACTGTACACCTGTGGCATATGGGGTTGGAGAAGGAGGGTATTTTTCTCCAGATGGAGAGGTATTTTCATTGTATCAGTACAGTATCAATGACTTTTTACCCAAATAATTTATTTTAAAGAAAAGGAATGGAAACTGGAGTAGCTGCTACTAGAAATAGAATAATTGTAAAATAATTGTATAATAGAATAAAATTAATAGAATAGAAATAAGGGTTTTTATACTACCACACAATGGCAGCAAAAGAAGGATTAATCATCACCCAGTCCACAGCGCAGTGTAGAATACATCTACTGAAACAAAGAAAACGTTGGTTTAAGACATTACTACTTCTGACAGCACTTCTATGGGCAAAAGGGACATTTCCTCATATTGATTTTCCGATGCAGTTCACCCTTCACCACAAGTCATTTCCTGTAGTAATTGGTATGAAATCAATATTTTTTACATACCTCTCAGACCACAGTCCAAATGAACTTGTTTTAAAAGACAGACAAACCCTGTAGTCTGAAGAATACCTAAACCTCTGAGCTGGAATCAGAAATGTTTCATTGCCTGAAGTACAAAACTAAAAGAAACCACCTCAAAACACAAGTGATAAAACCCCAAGTTTATTGTACAATCCTTCTGGTTCTGTTTCTATAATGGATTTTGATGGAAAACTAAGTGAATCGTCTTATCTTTTATTTACGTTGAGAAGCTTGGCGCAGCCACCAAGCTTTCCCCAGACGCAGTGCATGTTCTGAATGGTTGGACACTTCAGGTCGTTCTGCAGCCTGCCCTGCAGTTGTTATGTTGCGTACAAGATGTGTTTGCTCAAGGGGTCCAGTCATCATGCTAAATAAAATCATTCACTTTGCTTGGCAAATATTGACTCAAGCTGTTACGCTTTTATGTATTTCAGAGGCTCACAATGTTTGAGTGCTCAGCAAGCAAACAAGAACAGGTACAGGAAGTTATTGTGATGTTTTGGACTGATGTTTGTTTTTCTGCTGCTGATGTATGTTCTCCATTGTATGTGGCTTGTTACTAATGACCTTGTTATATAGTGCACTTCGGTTGATAAGGCCAAAGGCTTTAATAGAATACAAATACATTTCACATTTCCACTTGAAGAGTTTATTTTAATTGTGTTTTGAAATATACTGTACCCTAAAGGCGCTCTCTCCTCTGTAGCATACTTTCTAGAAATAAAATCCAGCAAAGAATGGAATGCATAATGAGGTGAGGTGTAATGGACAGTTTTGTATTCAATTGGAGCTGTATCTGATAGTAGCCATTCAGCATAAATCTAAACAATCCTGAGCTATGGAAGCAAATTAAACATGGGTCAGAAATAATGGCTTTTCTGAATGTCTGACTTATTCATTTCTCTGAGGGAGAAAAATAAACCAAATATTAAAAAGGCTCCTGAAGTTTCTGAGCTCTTAACATTGTTCTTTTCCTACTCTCATTGCTCCTTTTGGGCAATTCAGAAATGTAAGATTTTGCCTTCTAATTGAAAGATCTCTTTCTCCAAATGGCAGGCTTCCAGAAAGCTTTATTCATCAGGATTACACCATGCCGGAGGTAATATGACAGTAATTTGAGTTTAGAGTCATCTTCAGAAACCATTGATGGAGCCAGCATTGTCCAGTAATCATGCAGAAGAACTATTACTAACATAGCACAGCTTCAGAAGCAAATATGAAGGAAATCTGTCAAGGAATTAGACAATGTTGGCTGCTTTAATATGCTGGATAATTTAAAAGACTAACTAACTAAGTAAATAAAGACATGACTTCTTTATTTCTTATTTCATTCTTTGCAAATCAATGAAAGTGGAATGTTGACCCTGGGACAGCTGGCTGGAGACTGTAGGAGAGGGAACAGTTTGAAAAAAATTCTGGCCAATTCTAGCTGCAAATTCCTACACTTACGCTTCTCTCACTTTAGGGCTTCTTCTTTCTCAAACAATAGCCAATTACCATTTGAAAATAGTCTAAAGACATATATCAGACTTCTGTTATTGCTGCTTTTTCTTACTACTATGGTAAGATCAAAATTTTATCTTTTAAGAACATATAAACAAACCCTTAGATATAGGGGAAGATGTGAACATGTGTTCAAAGGGAGAGTGGGCAGGGCTGAAAATGAGATCCCTTGGAGAATGCCAAATAGATAAACGTCAAGAACAGATAAAGCTCAGAAAGTCCATCCCCTAGATTAAATTAGCTGGAGACTAGGAGAGCGTTAGGGGAGAAACATTGCATGTGCCTGCCTTGTTCAAACTCTTCTTGAGTATCTGTTAGAGATGCCTTTGGAAAAAGAATAGTGGGACATGAGATTCCTTGATCAGGAACATGGAAATAGCTCTAGGGCTTGTGTTATGTTTTCTTCAGACTATGAAGGACAGTAGGACCTGTATCCAACAATTCCTATATTGTAACAAGATCTCAAGAAGGATTTTGTATCTGTACGATGCTGGGCATAGCTCAAAAGAACAAAAACCTACACAGGTCATAATTATGGAAACGATGTCTAAGGAAGCACAAAGATAACTAACCAGGAACATATTAAGTTGTTAAAAGAGCCCTACATACCTACCATGATCTCCTAGAGTGGACTAGATGATCTCCAAAGCTCCTTTCCAGCCTCAATCATTCTGAGGTTCTGCAACAGTTTCCCAGAATATTAACCTAGCAGGCTATAGGAGAGACTCTTACATGTTCTAGTCTATGAAGAACGAAAAAGGGACTTCAGCTATTCTGGGCTTTAGCCTCAGAAAGATCTTTTTTGGTCTATCTTGAAAAAAGGTATGGGCAGATCTGAGAAGATTAACCACGTAAAAAGCCTTTCGTTTCTTCACATAAGTTCTTCTAGATTCTGTGAAAAAGGTGTCTAACTAGCCAAGGTGAACAGATTTATTAAAGATTTGTCCAGAAAGAGGACAGTCACTCTTTGTCAGTACATTTGATTGTCATACATCCAAATGGAGAATGAAAGTAGAGAAATATGTTAGTGAATTCTCCAGTGATAATGTTGAGAGGTGCTATTTGTGTATGTATATTGTGTATATATATATATATATATATTTATATAGTGTAGACCAATGTGTATGTAGTAAGATTTACATAACTCACTATAATTATGGCATAGTGCAGAAGAAGTTGCTTAATTGCTAGGGTTAGTGTGACTAGTTAAATGTTACCTGATGTGAAGATAGCTGAAGCGAGCATCTAGACAGTGAAAGAACTGGAATGGAGAAGATCAGACAAAAATAGCCCAAGCCTTGTTTCTATGATGATTCTGAATTCCCTTTATGTGGAATTCTTTTTTTTTTTTTTTTTAATTAATGTATTTCTGATAGATACCATTCTGACAAATTTAGCATTGTGGACTTGATGTGAGAATATTATGATGAGTAGTAGTCTGGGTACACAGGTTGTCACAAAGAAGGCTTGCAGTGACTCCAGATTGTTTATTTTCTGAAAATGGACCCAGAGGAGGAAGAGGAGACCTCTGTTGTAGATTGTGGTTTTGTTTGCAACTTTTTGACAGTTTATTTGGGTTGTGAATGTGTTATTGATAGTTAGGTAAGGACATGCTTTAAATTAAGTATATTATCTATGAAAATTAGGTGCGCTCTATCGTTTGCTTGATTGCTTTATTATTTCAACATGTTTTAAAATGAAACAGTACTTCTAATTCTGCTAGAAACCAAGCAACTGGACAATGACATTTTAAAATTCCCGTTTTAAACTGTAGAACCAAAATGAGAAGTTATTTGCTGGTCTTTAGTCAAATAACTCTTTGGATTCGTTGTGTGTGAGTGTTTGCTGTATAACTACAACGGCTTATCTGGCTAAATTTCTGTTTGCCAAAGAGATCACGAGTGCCTAAAGTTCAGTGACAGAGGCTAGGTCACTCAGAGCTTACTTTCTGGGAACACATTGGTTTGTTAAGAACATTATTAGAGTTATCGTTTCTTATTTTAAGGTCTCCCCTTAATAAATGATAACCTCTGAATCTCTCTGAATTAAAATAGAAGACCAAGGATATGAATTTCCCTCCCAAAATGTAAAATAATCCCATATAGGACATTGGAATTGAAGTAACTTTCTGAAATGAGATATATGCAGTACAAAGCAGAAACTTTCCTAGGGTTAAATCAACCAACCATGAGTGTGTAATATAATCACAGATGAGCCATGGAGTGTTATAGGACTCCAGGAGAACATCCTACTTGATGCTTGTTCAAGTTCTCCTGTATGTAAGAAGTGAAATTAATAATTAATAAATGGCTGCAATTACTTCTTTATGTACTTAATCTAGCAGCTAAGGAACTGTAAGGTGCATCCAGTTCATATTTGTTAAATACTTCATAATTTTCATTTGCATGCTTTATAGCAATGTATTAATAGAAATAAGCTGACTTTCAAAAAGCTTTGTTCACATTGTGGATTCACTATAGGTTCTGTTCAATTGCATAATGAAGAAGAATTGGCATTTTAGAAAATCAAAAATTTATCTAGTGGTGAGGGTTCTGATTAAAGATGAAAGCTGTAAACTTCTATTTAAGGTAAGTAAGTCCTTCTGTATTAACAAGTATGAAGAACTAGGTTTGTCTGGCTATCACAAGGACAGAAAACAAAATTTTCTCTGTGGTACAGGAAGTGTGCAGAAGCACAAAAAGAAATGTTGTGGATCCATGACCTGTATCAGCTGATGTTGTACTAACTGTGAGTGAGGTCAGAACTGTGCCTATACAGTGACCTCTTAAATGGAGAGTTTGTGATAACTCGTTTTTTGTTGATTCCTTCCTGTGTACCTAAAAAAGAAAAAAAAAGAAAGAAAAAATATGCTGGAATTGTAGCATCCTTATTGTGTGACAGAAGAAACAAACTCAGTACATATTTGTACCAGTTTACCTTTGATTGACAAAAATTTTTATCCTGCAAGAAGGATTCTTCTCAGTAATACAGAGTGCAAAGAAAACACTGGAGTTAATTGACTTTCATTGTACCATGAAACGTACCACCCATAATGACTGTATGCAGGTTGTGTATGGTCACCTGCTTAGGCCTTTAAAATGTTTGCTTATCTGGGCATGCCTTGCCCTCTTCTTGTCTTACCATGTTTTAGAGTTGTTAAAAACCTTAATTGAGAAGTGGCAGGTTATAGATCTGCCCTGAAGGAGTGCCATATTTTATTGTATTCTGTATTTCATTTCTGAATTATAATATATATTTGATTATAATATATATTAGATTATTAGAATATATATTATATTAGATTATATTATTAGAAGTTGACATGGAGAACGCTAGAGTGTTCTTCTTTTAGAGGGATGTTTATTTTCCCCATCCATTTAAAAAAAATAAAAAGGTCATTTGGGGTATTGAAGGTCATGTAGCTTTCAAAGAAGAATCCATGAAGAAGAAGAACGCCCTTATGGTCAGTAAATTTGCCCATTACCTTTTTTCCCCACATCCGAGTTGTCTGTGGGGAAGAGCACCCTGGCTCTCTCGCAGTCAGGGCACCCTGAGCAGGTTTCCTCCGCAGCGCTCGGCCACTCCGCGTAGCTCTCGCTGAATCACTTGACTGCCCGCAAGGAGCGGACCTATGACCTTGCCCTGGGAACTGCAGCAGCCGCATCCGACGTGCCCCTCTCCCCGGGCGTGCAGAGTGCGCCGTGCTGAGGAGTGCGCAATCAGTCAAGTCAGGAGGAGAAGGGAACTTTGAAGATAATATAAGCAATGTTTTCTTGTTGACAAAATACTCAATGGCTTCTGTTTATGTTTTTTTTTCCAATAAAAGACTTCCAAGACATAAATCAAAATGGCAGCATCTGAATCTCAAGAAATAAGGAACTCTAAGTATCATTTTCAGCACTTCATAAGTACTCATTATGTTTATTTCCCAGTTCTCTTTGTTATTCATTTCCTGTATCTACTCAGAGCCAACACATTTTTGGCTTTCAATTCGAAACATGAGGCACTGCCAATCAGTAGGAAATATAATACAGATAAGATTCATATAAAGTCTTTTGAACTGTTAAAAACTTTGGATGGGAAATGGATGTTAAATTGTTTACATTTGGCACAAGAAGAAAAAGTTCCATTTTTAAATTCAAAGCCTCTCCACCTTTGTAAATGAAAACAAATCACATGGGTCATATAGTGTTTCACTTCTGTAAAATTCATCATGAGTTCTGATAAAAGCTTTCGTAAATCAGCAACTTTATCTGTGGTTTGTTTGAAAGTTATTCTGCAGCTTAAAATGAAGTGGCCCTTTGCCCTGTGTCCTTTGGAAAAGTAGTGTATCAGCAACATGCCTGTGACATAGTAACAACACTAAAACATTAAGAACTGTTTTGTTAATGTTTTATTCTTTTTAAAAGATACATAAACATTCTGCCTCAGTTAAAATTCCTCATATTTGCCCTGTATTTTGAATTTATTCAGGATGTACATCCAGAATGTGTCTCTCCAAGTTCAATTTATATTTCACTTTTGGTTTATAAACAACAATTTTCAGTGACCAAACTCTTCAGCATGCTGTTGCTCTGCAAGTTTTCATGATGCTGTTGAGAAAAAAAATCATTTTTTTTTTTCTGTACATGAGGAGGATTGGAACTCATACTTAATGATCACATTTAGGGTGAATTTTTCTATCACATCTTGTATGTGTGCAGGATGTAGCTCAGACAGATTCAAGATGGCAGTAAATCTCACAGATGAAGATGAGAACAGCATCACCTTTGGAACAGTTAAGCATTGCTAATGAGTAGTAATCATATGGGAAATCAGAGAGTGAGAAGAAGTCCCTGGCATATCTGCAGGCTGTTATATAGAACTTCTTATATTCCGAAGCCAGAAGAAGCAGTAATAGCTGAAAAAGATGTTAAAGACAGGCTTGCGAACAGAAAAAGCACTTCAACAATAGAAAATGTTCTTGAGGTTCTTCAGGAAAGAACATCCATTTGGAGGTGAAGTTTAACCTTTGAAGCCTTGTGACATTTTGGGGTTAGATGGAACACCCCTTCACTGTTGAATATGGGTGGGAGAGGCACTAATCTAATTTAGAAAGAGAAATATCTTACAAATGTAACCAAGGGTTATGCAATAGTGGCTGAAGTAGGATGCCAGGGGTAGGACTTAAGGCAGTTACTGCTTATGTTTTTTTCCTTCTTAGATTACTTAATTCATAGAGGTCAGGCAACTAGAAATATTGTGGAACACTGAAGAAACCTAAACTCTTTTGGCTGTATTTTCTCAAGGACGTTTTAAACCAAGTGACTGAATAAACATAAAATTTATCATTTAGGTCTGAAAGGATTTTTAGGCCAAGTTACAGAGTATTGCAAAATTTAGGAGAAGCAGAGATGGTGAAAACTCATGGCTTAGTTGTCTTTAATTTTTCCCTGGAAGATTAGACAGGGTAAGTACATACTTAAATGTTTTTCTCTACTAATTAAGAGAAACATCAACAACTCTCTCATTGACTTTGATGATTTTCTTGGAATGCAGTCATTTAGAATAGGGTGTACTTGAAAATACAACAAGTAATTCAACAACGTTAATGATATTTGACATTGCATTTGATAAAGGTGACGGTATAGCAGATGCTTAACTAATGAGTTGCTTGCCTGTAGAAATGCAGTCAAGTGCTGTAAAAATAGAATTTAAAATATTTATTCAGACATTAAAAAAAAGTGCTCTCACTCTGGAAGAATTTAATTTGGAGTTTTGGTGTGTGAAAATGTGTTGTCATCCTTAATAGCAAATGTATAATTTGGAACAAGAATAAATTAACTATTTTAATTTGTCTTTATGCTAAGCCCTCATTGTTCATTTGCCTCATTAAAGGGAACAGGTTCCATGCAATGAAGGGATGGCTTCTGTGTCTGAAAGATGCTCAGGAGAAATGTAGCAATATTTTGTCAAGAAATTTTTGTTAACTTGGTTTATGAGGAATTGGAATACACCAGATATGGTCAACTGTGCATGTGTCTTCAGTCATCTTGTTTTGTTCAATTTTAAATATAGAATGAAATGAAGAGTCACTGAGGTTGGAAGACTATGAAAGGGACACTTTATAAGCATAAAAATGATGTCACTTCAGTTTTTTTGGATCACATCATTAAGATTTGTCAAGATGTAACTGAATGATGGAAATGATCTCATTCTGTGGCATAAACATGGCCTGCCTAAAGAAAAGAAGATGAATGTGAAATTCAGAGATGGAAAATCAGAAGTCTTGAATGGGGAAAAAAGGTAATTTGATGAGTTTTGTGAAAATAGGTGAACTTCTTCCAAACAATGTGTGTAAATTTTTAATGAGATGTTCACATATCTCAGCTGACAGCTGCAGCTCCACTGAATTCAGTAATAGTATGGTGCTATTCAGGACAGAATTTAAATTTTGTTTTAAAGGATGAGAGAATATGAAGCAATATTGGTATTACATGATAGAGAAGACTTTTTTCAGCATTAAGAGGGAAGACATTTCCTAAAGATGCAAATCTGTCTATTCCTTTTAAATATTTAGGAAATGTCACTATTTGGATTTCTGGAGCACCCTTCAGTTGATATTGCAGCTCTTTGTATAATGATTTTTGTAACATCTCTTTAAATTTTGTGTGACTTTTAACTTCTGGAGTATATGGTCTCAGAGCTGCATCAAATTTCTAATTCTTCTCTTCTGTATTGATATGGCTGTGGTTTTAAAGATGAGTTCTGAATATAATGTTTCCAGAAAATGCTGGAAATGACAGATGATAGCTAATCTCTGTTTTTTGATTTTGTTTTGGGTTGTTTTGTTTGTTTGTTTTGTTTTTTTTTTCTTCATCCAGTCTCAGTATGAAAAGGCTCAGTGAAAGAAATTTCAACTTTGTCTTTTGTAAGGAAATCAACCAAGGTCTTCCATATCATGACTACGGAAATGATGAGTAAGATTAGAAGATTAGATATGATGATGAGAAGATTAGAGGTGCTTGCAAATAATTAGACTTGTTTGGACACTTTTTATGCTAGGTAACTTGCTGGTCTCTGCTTTGGGAAACAGTGTAAATGTACTCATTGGTTTCCATGCAATTGATGATACGTCTAACTGAAATGGGATCTCTACAATAGATGCTAAATCGCCTGTTCTGTTCTCAGCCTCTGGCCATAGCAAGGGGGGAAAATGAGCTCTTGCAGTAAAAGCAATAGTGATTGAAAATGACTTTCATATTGCTGTTGCTGTGATAGCCAGGAATTACCCTCTGCTAGTGGCCATTCTGTGCTCTCTAGAAGACCTGGAGCTCTAAAAAGCTGCTAAGCCCACCTCTACTCTAAGATTAATATAAAGTTGTGTACCCTGTAAAGGGTACCCTGTAAATAGTCCAGTAAATTGACAATGGCTGGTAATTTAACATGCTACACCCTAACATGTGTTTGCCTCCACATATTTATGAAAGTTTACTACTAGAAATCAGGCATGGTGAGGGGTGATATTAACTTAAGGATGGGCCACATTACTTTTTTTGCTAGACTGAAGCATTAAAAAATGGGTCTTTCTAAGAAGTCAGGGACCTCCTCTGTAGCCTGCAGGGATGAGAGGATGGAAACTGCTGTGCCTGGTTCTCCCTCATGTGTGCTCAGGTTCAAGGCTACAGGCATCTCCAGAAGACCCACCCGGTCATCTGCAGGATGCCACGGTTTGAGTTACAAGTGCTCTGAGGTGTTAGGAAGTCAGAAATGGCCACAAGATTCTTCTCATACATTTAAAGGATTTCCAAGCATATTTCAGAGATGCAACATCTGCTGAAAGTTTTCTACTTTTGTGCAGAAAGTATAAAATATCAACTATTTAAAAACATGACAATATATTAACTTAAGATATTGAGGAATGAAATTCTCATATTTTATCTTTACAGATAGAGTTCATAATTGTCTTGTTATTTCTGTGTTCTACGTTACAGAGGGCGTAACATTGATTTGAGGTGTGTGTGCGTTTATGGGATGTTTGGAATACTTATGATCCAGTTGTTACATCTAACTGGCGTTGTTTTAAATATGTTATGAATGTGTTTGAGGTTAATTTAAATAATACCACAGTTTTGGAAAAAGAGTTCCATGAGATTTTCTTTATCTGTGTTTCCCATCTGGTTTGCTGTTACAAGCATTTAATCCTGTGTTTGCTGCCAATGTTTCCCAGAAAGCCTTATAATTGCTTGGAATTTGTATGAACAGTTCCAGTCTGGTGCACAATTAGGGATGCACTATAAAATTTTCATTGCTCGATTTAGCTGAAATTATAAGATGGATGGGGAACAATAATGGCCATAGTAGTACCCTATAAAAACGACTACTAGAAATTTGCAAGAGGGAGAGTTTAATGGTAACTATTTTTTTTCTTTAAACATGAGGGGAGATGCAGCAATTGATTAAAAAAAAAAAAAAAAACTTGGTGCTCTGTTACGGTTTTCTTCATTTTCCTAAAGCCGTGTATTTCAAACTGGAAACTTCTGATTCAGAGTATGCTTGGGTGCCTATTTAAGAGGTTGATGTGGATTGTGAGAGAGCATATAAGCATGGCACGTGCTTTCCCTTCTCCAAGGAAATAAATACTAATTTATTATTTATTTTTATATAAAAATTGGTTTGCTTCTTTATTTTCTTGACTTTTGTGCTGATGATGTGGGGTGCCAGATGCCCAGTAATGACTGGCATTGACATCCTGACACAAAAAAAAAAAAAAATTGGCAGATAACTCCAAAGGAAATCCCTTACCCCTGAATGGCACTGACTGGCATTGTTTTTGCAATGATCTTCATGTTTATAACTTGCCACAGCGAGGCCTAAAGCTCTTGATTCTTTTCTTGCTTGTTTGGGTAACTGCTATGGTTTCAAAAGTTGTTTTGTATTTAGCCACATGCTTGCGGTGGAGTCAGAGGGAGTTGTAAAAGGAAGTGTTGTGCAGCCCAGAGAATTTGGTGTGTAACAATGACCGCACTTGTCTGCAACGCAAACAGGAGGGGCTGTGTGCTCGTGCAGCGCCGTGTGCCCTGATATTTGACCTAGCTCAGGTACTGGGAGCCTTGTTAATGCTGTTATTCACATCAACTAATTTGCCTTAATAAGCATTAGGTTAAACAGCTGTGTTTCAAGGCTCTGCTTTGACCACAAGCATGTTTTGGGGGGCCATTCTGTGTGCATTTATGTGGTTGTGATCAAATTAAATTATTATATATTCACATATAATAATATGTTATATTATGATTTATAATATATAATATATATACACAATGTATATCTTATACATACTATATGTTGTATGATCATATTACATTATTATAATATTCCTATAGATAATATTGCTAGGGTTACCCAACACATCATTGACCACTGTCACTGGAAGACAACACACACAAAAAACAAGAAAACACACACACAAAAATGTAATATATTTTTCTGAAATGAATCAAACTTCTCAGATTGCAAAAGGTTTAAGGACAGGAATCCAATATGTGATCCACATGAATTTATGCTGTTTTGTCAAGTCCCAAAAGCTTGTTCATATTTCATTTTTTCCTGTAACTAAAGAGCATTAATGATGCAACTTCAGAGGAGTATATGAGCAATGGGGCTGGTATATCAGAAAGGTAGGTTACCATTAGGGTCCACAGGTTGGATTTTCTTACTGAATATGCTTGTGAAGGCTCTAAATCACATGGATCACTTGTGAAGAAAGTTTCTGAGCCTGTGAGATTTCTGTGCAAAAAAAGACATGAGCTTTTTATACAAAAGTAGGTGAGCAGTAGTAGGAGTAACTGCAATGCTTTCTTGATTTGCTTCTGGAAATTTTTGATGTGGATCTTGTCACAGACTTATATTTGTATTTGTTTTTTATTACTAATAATTTATTGTAATTTATTGTATTGTAATAATGTATTGTAATTTATTACTAATAACTATTATGGCCAATCCACCACAGAAAAGATTGCAGAAGCAGGAGTGCAATGTAGCAGAAACTCATCAATCAGAAACAGCATGTGGAACTGTAGGAGTCCATGTAAACTCTTTTAAATGTCAGGTTAGAGAATAGTTCAGTTCAATGGAACTTTAATTTACAGGTTGTTTATTGAGAACATGGGCATAAGAATTTGCTTTTGGGAAAACTGCTTTGGTTATTTAATTTCTCTTTTCAAGGAACAAGAAGCAGAACAGAAACAGTGGGATTAAATCTTTTTGATTAGAAGCATTAGCTGACTTTAGGATTTGGACCTTTGTTTTCATAGAGTCCAGGTATTTGATCATTTAACTATCTATCTGTATTAATTTCATGAAAAGTATATCAGGTGCTAGGCCTAATAGTTTTTGTCTATCTGCTTTGGCTACGTAATGGTATTGGGGATTCCACTAGTGCTTGCTGAAATGTGCACAGTTAAGATACTGACATAATTGGGTACAGTTCTCCATGGCCTCATATTTTCTTATAGGTTCTCCTTTGTTTTCCTGCTTCAGTTCTGTACCATCACTGTAGTCTATTTTTCTGAAAATAAAAGAGTCTTACCTCTCTAAGATATGTATGATGGCATCCTCTGGCCTGATTCGAGACTTCCAAAGTGGCTTGTAGAATCCCAAAGGCTGAGAAAGTGGGCAAGGTTGATTTTTAGCTCCTGGGCTGCAAAAGAAGTGGAATGGCCATAAAATTCTACCTTTGTCTTTTATATATTATTTTCTTTATACTCTTCATATTTAAAAACTTTTCTGGAGCTAAATTAAAGGGTTTTTTTGTTTTCTTAAACCTACTTAATTTTATCTCAAAAGATGCCAAGTCATGTTGACTTCTCTTTGCAAGCTGTTTCTCTGTTGAATTCCTCCTGCAGGTAAAAAATTATGTATTATTTCAAAATTGAATTTATTTAACCTCACTATCCATCCACTAATTCTTATTATGCCATTGTCAGCAAGGTTAACAAGCTTCCTAGCATCAATTATCTTTTTCTTGTGTGAGTTACTACAGCCAGTGATCAAATCACTTCTTAGTCCATATCCTGAGAGTGGAATAAATTGAGATCCTCCAAACCTCACATCATAACACTTATCTCATTTTTAGTCCTTCTTTGCGCTCCTGCATATTTTCCTCAGCTTTCTTGTAGGGTGAATATTTGAACAAGACAAAGAAATGGACTATGTTGATCCCCATAAATGCAGTCATACTCTTTACCTTGTGTGTGAATTACTCTTTTTCACCATGTTATCTATTAGGGAGAAATGACAGAGTGGTAGGGCTGATCACGCAGGGAACTTGAAGCATGGTGTTTTCTGTGTAATCTCTTCACAGTGTTTTGGCAATTTAATTTGTGCAAGCAGAACTGGGAAGCCAAACTTTAGATCAGGACTTCCTGATTTTATTTTCTTGCCACAGTGTAAATAATTTTATGGAGAAGAAAAAATTTCCTCCCTTTCATAGGCACAGAGTGTGTGGAAGAAAAGAAAAAAAAATGCCTGGTATTTTCTAAAGGGTGGCTCCTGAAGCTGTGGTATGACTCTTGATGATTTGTGTAGTGGCAAAAATCTGTTTGTATGAAGGGAGGATGACAGTTTTCAGGAAAACATCAGTGCTTATTCACTCAGGGTGTTAGAAGTTGGCTCTTGGATGTTGGTTTTGTAGGGCTGTGTTAGGATGATTGCTGCCACAACGGCAGGCACTAGGAACCTCATTTTATCTCTTCAAATGCTGTTGTTAGGGAACCTGTTTCCTGATATTTAAAAGTGGTGTTGGTGTTTCAATGCCCATGACGTCAAAGTCTTTAGTTGTCACCTAAGCCAGAAATGCTGCATTAGATATATGTGAATTATTGAACGCTTTGGGTGTTCAAGGTTAATTAAGTTGATATTTAAATAGTACCTTAATATATCTGTATTCCGAAATGTATTATTAAGTCCACAGCAGGTGTGTATAAAGAACATTTCTTCATGTGCTTGGCTGTACACTTAACATTGGTAGATGCATTGCACCATGGTCACCACTGCATTATTTAATATTATTTAATATTATTTAAATGTAACACCGTCTAAATTATCTAAATTGATGTTCTTATTATAGTGCAAAGAAACAATAAAGAAGCAGTTGCTTATTCCCTGAGTAGTATGTGGACCTGAGTAGATTATATAGCTGTGAATTCATAAGCATTTTAAAATAAGAATTCTGGATGCAAGTAACATTTTCCCATTCTTTATATGCTGGAAACATCCACAGGAAAAAAAAAAAAGTCACAAATGGCTTATCGTATGGTATTTCATTTTGCCCTTGGCTATTAAAAATTAAGAATACAAATGGACTTACATACACACATATTTTATATTACTTTATATGTAAACTCCTTAAAGTGTATGAGGAAAATCAAAAAGATTAAGGAATATTAAAGGTCAGTATTATTTAACCCACTTAAAATTAGTTTGATCTTGTAGAAAAATGTTGATGACAAGCATCAAATCAACTTAGGCATTTCTTTTGATGTTGAAGCCTCCTTATGAGGTTTTAGGATAAAGGCAAATTCACTGGTTTCTTACTTTAGTGTAATCCTGAACTAGTCATACTTGAACTCCTGTGCTACAAGAAAATGTAATTACGAATTTATAGCAAAAGCCTTATTCTGGAATTAGTGGGCACTGGAAATATAAGTACACTAAATGAATACTTTGCAGGTGTGATGCAGCTGCATCCCCCTTGAAATTCTTGACTTGAAATCCTTGAATCAAATTCTCAGCTTGATTTGGAATTCATCTGTTTGACCAGCAAATGCAGGATGAGCTGTAGGGAAATTAGGATTTACTGAAATGCATAGAGAAGCCTGGCTCCATGGAGCAGTCTCCATGTGATGGAAGGGTCAGAATGATTTAGGCTACAGCAACACGTGTACCCTTAAGGAATCATAGCTGATAGAATAGTGAGCATTAAGGTTACATGACTACTTTCTTCTTTTCCTCAATCCTTCACTATCAATAGAAGTTAAAGCTTTGAAATAGTTATTAGGGCATGAAAGTGCTGTTGCTACTTTAGTTTCTTCTGCTTTCTAAAAGTGCCATGGGCCTGTAGTGCTTGTCTTCATGATGATGAGTTTAGAGGCAAAGCTATGCCTGTGCACCTAGCTCGTGTACAAGAGAGAGGCCTGGGCGACATTCTCACTTACCCAAGAGGCCTGAAACATTTTGTTTATAGTACTTGCCATTTTAGCATTTTCCTTCTCTTAGCGCAGTCTCTTCAATTAATTTCAGTAAGATGCTAAAATGAGGTATAGGGAAATGAAGGAGAAATCTCAAAAGGTAAAATGCACCTTGTGTCCACATCCAGCCTAGAGGATCTGTGTGTCTGCTAGCTTTAACGTAAAAGCAGAAGAGTAATGAGACACATTTTGCAATTGCAACTGTTATTGCGGGCAGCCCAAGAACAGGAGATACAGATAGCCAGGTATAGCATATGTTTCCAAGAAAAAAAAAAAAAAAAGCTTAAAGGTGAAAAGTAGTTGTCTGCAAAACAATCCCTTTAGGGCAATAGTATCCTGCTAATCCTAGCACTGCTGCCCTTGAGGTGTGATGCTTTTCTATTGGATTAGGACTTAGTGTCCTGTCCTCACCTTACCTTTGTCTTTTTGAACTTTAGGCACTGTATTTGGGAGGTCATTGGAATTACATGACCATATAAATGATTAAGCTCACCTGGTAATGCACGCTATGTTGAAAGGGATAATATAAATAAAAGAATCTTTACCAGTACGAGGTCTATCAGTTTGGTAAATAAATATTGTATTAATCGTATGAAACTATGCTCTTTCAAAATAAATTTGACGTTAGACTAAGCTCATAGTCTGTTGAAATGGAACAAATTGCTTGCAGTTCTTTTCACATCGTCTTTATGGTGCACCACAACAATAATTATGTGAGATTGTTTTTCTAGTGTTTTAACGAAACATCAATATTGAAATAAAATATCTTTATTCTTTAAAGAAAAGTTGTAAAGTTAGGCAAAAATGTCTTCTAGTATAAGGGTGGATCATAATTAGATGTTATCTCTTTCTGTCTAGCTGTGAGAATGTCTTTCATGAATTTTCAGTTTCATAATTTACTGTAAGTATGAAGAAAGGAAATGAAAATTAGGAAATACTGGTATGACCAAATGAATAATTCTGCCTCGCTAATTTCCTTCAAATTTAAGGATACTGTAATTCATTCTTACCCAACACTTAGCAAAAAGCAGCTCCTATTTAATCTTTGTAATCCTGGCTTTGAAGCTGCTGCTGCTTTATAATTTTCTGTATGAGCAGCAATCGTAGCAGTGGGGTTGATTAAATGATTACCCATAGGCCTGCCTGTGAAATGACAGATGTGCTCTGCTAAGATGTGAGTAAATGCTGCCAGGTTAGGAACTTTCTGCAGCGTGAGTCAGCTCCAAATATCATTATGTACTATTACTGTGAATTACCTGTGACACAAATATATTGCTTTTTTTTGGCTAGCTTTCCTTAAAAGGTTTTGGGGGGAGCCTGACAAAGGTCAAACCCATCCTGAGTGCTTGTTGCAAGTATGTGTGTATAGCTGGAAAGAGAGTGCTGGTGTCAGCAAGCCTCAAAAAGATCTTTCCTGCTCTTCCCTGTTGTGCCTTAAAATGTTCATTCCTTCTTCGGCATTTTTTCCAGAACTGTGTGAATCCTGCTGAACCTTCTTTTAATAAGAGACCGACAGCCTGATGTCTGCAAAGAAATTCACTAAGATAGTAGCATGGGAGCATTTAAAATTATGTTGTTTCTTGGGTTTGCTTGGCTCTGCAAGTGCTTTTGTGAACTGTGGCATTATGTTCAATGGCACCCACAATAGTAACAGCATAAGGTGAAACATCTGTATCTCCAGTAAAATCAGTGTGCGGAGCTAACAGATTCACAGCCCTTATGTCCCATGTAGCAATTTGCAACTTTGTTTTCTATTTTTCATGATATGGAGAGCTCCAAAGCAAGACTTTTGACATTAAAACAAAACAAAACAAAAAATGAATACTCAAACATGACAGTTCTTGTTTATGGGTTCCTCTTGGAAACGTTTATGGGTTCCCTTTGGGAAAGGAACAAAGGTGAATGGTTTCCCACAGCAGCCCCTAATAGCCGGTGGTACTGACATTAACTGTGCATCCTCTTCCTGGTATTGTGCTAAATAGGAACTTCGATGTTTCATTAAAATTTACAGTTAATCACACAGCCCAGAGTTTGCATCTGGACTTAAGAAAAAATGTTCTTTGTATAGAGAAAGTAACAAAAGCAAAGACCCCAAAACTATTTAGCAGATCGCCTTCCTTTCTCCAAAGAAAGTAATCTGTCATTTTTCAGCAGTTGTGTGCAAAATGAATTTCCTTATCTGGTGATAACATGTAGGAGCAGAAATGTGTATTGCACATACTTCCTTGTGACAATGGCCTTTTCCTACTGTGCCTTCTTACTTGCTGGCTCTTTGCTGTAGTGTAGAAATCTACTGGCCTTTAGTAAGAGCTGTAGCTTCTGGAGCGGTGAGAGTGCAAGCCTGGAGGTAGTAAAGGAAAAGGTCAGAGAAAGGAAAAGTAATATGAAGATGAGAGACAACCTCCCCCGCATCCACTCTCCCAAACAATAACGGAGTATCAGTAGTAAAGGTAGGAAAAACAAACTGATAGGAAAGGGAAACAATGATTTCATCATTGTCAACATAATTAATGTTACAGTAATATTTACATTATGGTAATACATGTCCCAATTGTGCTGGGTGGTTTCCACAGAAGTGCCCGTCTGTGGCTTCTGTGGAGTAACCTCCCTCTTGCCCCCACCATCTCCTCATGCCTCCCACTTGTCCTTGCTTTTTCCATCCCTTTCATCTCTCACAAAACAGCCTCTGCAGCCTCCCATCAGGAGAGAGGATTCCTCATTTCACCCACACTTGCATCTGCAAAACTGTCTTTTCTTTGAAGTACGGGCAGGTATGTTATTTGGGAACAAGAGGCTGAGTGATGAAAGAAAGAAGAAAGAACATGAGCATATGTAAGAAAGAAGAAGAAGCTGCAGGCTGAAAGTTAAGAGGTTATTCTTTGTGACCCTCACTACCAGACCCACAGGCATCACTGTCTGTGTTGTCACTCCTCTTCCTTGTATCAGTATGGGCCAGGTTAGCTTACTTAAAATAGTGGTGTTTTTAAAATCTGGGTCATTTTGATTTGAGTCAAGATAGAGACAAATGGGTATTTTATATGTGGATATGCAGCAGATTTCAAACAATAGCAGCCTTCACATACAAAGATCGCAGTGACCTTTAGTCAAGCATAGCTGCAACCAAAACAACATATTTTACATAGCTCAACTTTTAGTATTTTGCTGGGAAGTTGCAGGACTGATGTAGAAAGATTGCAAAATGTAGTCTTGAATACATTTTAAAGTTGCTGCCAACCAGTGATTTGGGCCAATGTAGAACATACAGCATAGTGCAGTGTGACTAAAAATGCATATATGAGATAGCAAATAAGAAGTCATAGTGTGATGTGACTAAAAATGGCATTCCTTAGTGGACATTTGTCAGGGACATTGAGCATAGTGTTCTTTTGGACAGTTTGCTAAATTTTAGGATGATGTGAGCTCATCTCCTACTGCACGTGGTCAAAGCTTTCCAATGCTTATAAGGACTTTACTGGGCTTTTATTTGGAACACAGATATGTTGGTTACTACATTTTCAGAGTTTAAGTCTTTTCATAAAATCTGTGCACTGCTCCATTCTTCTTGCTCTTCATAGTCGCTAGTCAGATATATGCTTCTTGTAGTCTCTCCTTACTAAATTTATTTTGGGGAGCTGCTCTTTAAGACTTTGTTTATTTAGCCGGTAAGCTATGAAATGAATAGAATATGTTTTTGCCTGAGAAACAGAAAATACTTGAAACTGCGTTAACCTTTTCTGTATGCAACATTGATTATGAGTGATTCCATACCTCATCTTTAGACTGGTTGCAGGCAAGTATCTAATCCTTTAGGCAGAATAATATGTTTGGTTTTGGAAGTTGGTTCCAGTATGGAGGAAAAAGGGGCAAAAAAGTGCTGGAGCATACAAGATATTTGAACTAATGGGAAATAGAGTTGTCAAGGGGTCACATTCATAGCAGAATTTTGAAACCTAGTTTTAGCTAAGGGTATATTAATGACTTTGGGTTTCTTTCCTCAATCAATTATTTATCTGCACTGCTAGCTGAGGATATATTCAATCGATGTATAAAAATGTGTTTTTATTTTGGATAGTGACTAACAGCTTGGAAATACTAGATTACTTCAGGATTGCGATGATGGATTCAACTGTACTACCACATGACCTTTAAAATTTCTTCCATACTATTTAATATGCCAACATGTTATAAGTAATTGTGCAAAGTATAGATTTTATATTCTATTTCCAAAATTCATAGAAATGTTTTGCAAAGCCATAAATTCACTCTATGAAAATAAGCACAAGCATGCTGAGCTGTGGCAAGTCACTGTGGTGACAGAGGGCAGGCAGTGTGAAGAAGTTTGTTTTTCCTTTTAAATATACAAATAGTGATTTAAGCCATTGGGAACATCTCCTAGGCAGCAATGTTTTTGGATTGATCCCTCTATCCCACAGTTGCTACTCCTTATCCAATGAGCCAAGTCATAAGACTGGCAAATGTTGTCTGTAATAAATGTATTTAAGGGTACATGCACAACCGCAACCTCATGTAAATCTTACTTGACAAACATGATTGCATTGAAGTAGTTCAAATATTTCAAGGAGGACACTGAAATGCCAAAAATACCAAAGGAGATCCTGCTTGGTCATTATCTCCCATGTGGTTTTCAGCATTCTTCTCATATTATGCTCAGTCTCGGCAGCCACAGCGTGAGCTTTGGCCTGTTTAAGGCCACTACCTTGGCAGCAGTACACATCTTAGTGGTTCTTGGTAGAAACGAGGGATGCTGTTCACACTGTATTTTTGTGGTTGTCATTGAGAATACTCAAATAAAAATAGTAGGTTTTTGCTTTATCTTATTATTTCCCCAGTAGGTGGTAGATGTTAACATTGAAGGGAAAATTAAGTATTAAACCAAAGCAAAAATTAAACATGACTTTTCACTATATCCTAAAATAAAATATTCTTGTAGTGATTAAGAAATCTTGTTTTTGGCAAATCTCCTTTACCAAAGTCATTAGTGTAAATCCTTTAAAAATTTAAATTTAAAAGCATTTGAACAAATAGGTCTGTATTTATGCAAGTGCTGCTGATGCACAATGCTATTATTTCTAATGCAAAATCTGACTTTTTTTTTTTAATTTATTTGCCTTCATCAAGACATACAGCTATAGAAATAAGCCAAGCTTCCATTGAATGGTCATATCCTGTTTGCATAACCTGTGCCAATTTGTGATTTTTAGGCACATTAGGCAGGAAAGGAAGCAATCCTCACTGACATTAAGTAGGCAATCAGGGAAAGCTTGGTGGCGAGAGAAGGCCACTTTCAGTTTGTACACCTATCTGGAATTTTGCTAATGAATGATCTATCCATTCTAAACTTTAATAATCATTAGGGAAGGAAAGGATACTAACTCACAACACAAGTGTCCAATTTTCACTGCCCAGAATTGTAGTGTTTTGGCTTATTTCAGTGTAAATTAGTAAGATGCATTGTTATTATTGGGTTGACCTACCCAAAATCAAACTACGATCTGCAAATGCAGGAAATTAACTTGTAAGTATGAGATGCGCTTCTTTAGGGGGAAAAAAGCACCCCTTTATTCACATTTTTATTTCTGAGGCTAATTCCAAGCAAGAGCCATCAAACAGCCAACCTTTGGGGTGTTCTGTTTTGTTTGACTGATTTAAAGGCAGTTGTAGAATTGTTATAACTTTTCCTCCAGACAAACAGGTTCTTTATGCCACTGTTTCAGTCCGAGAAGCCAAATAATACCTTTTTTATTGCAGTATTTTTAGACATTGGATACATCTGGAAAAATATTCAAGCAGATAATTAGATTGCATTAGCAATGTGTCTGTTGTGGTTTCCCTGATCCCAAAGAAGGCAGCCCTTTATGAAGCACTTGGCCACAGTCTCCGCAAAATCTGCTGTGTAAATTGGCCCACACTAAAGCATGTGGAAAACATTTTTTGGCTGAAACTTGAAACCATTCATGTGGCTTTGAGACAGGGAAGCTCAGCCTGCCAACATCAATAGAACTTTGTACTACAAACCAAAATGGTCATTTAGACATGTGTACTTTCATGCTCGCAAATGCACTGAGGTCAAATATTTTTTAATCTTGGGAATTTTTCCTCTTTATACAGCCTCATATTTCACGCAGGAAATGAGGCTGAGTACAACAAACACAAATCATTGAGACTGACAGAGCATATTGGGTTCAAAACCCAAGCTTTGACTCTAATTGCTCTCCAAAGGCCTCTGGCTCAAGGTAACTGTTGATTTAGTTCAGCTGTTTCAAATCAGCACTGTAAGGTCTTGCTAAGACAAACTGGTTAGGCCACATTACATTTGTACCATTGGATCCCTCGGGTACAAGTATAACACAGTTAGCATTTTAAAAGATTGCATTTGTCTGTACACTGCAGGCGGTAATTACAAGCAGGCAAATCTTTTGTGAAAGATGGTGTGACCTTCCTTGTGGTGAAAGAGTGATGATGGCTCCTCGTGGAGGAAAAAATAATGTTTCCATTCAAGGTTCAGGGAAGGACCCTACCTTGTTTCATATGCAAGTCTTCTTGGAAATTTGTTGCCTTGTGTTCCTTTTTTTTTTTTTTTTTGTCTTTGATAGTACCCATATATCACAGTAGTTTATCTCCCTAAAATATAAAATTTCTTTTACTGTCCTGTAGCAAAAATATTACACCACCTTCTCAGGGAAGAGAGATTGTTAAACAAAACCTGCCTTTCCCTGCATGAATTAAACAGTTGACACCCACTCAATTCCTCATATTCGCTTCCTATATTATGGTCTGCTTCTGACATAAACTGGAGCTGGCTTTTCATCAGGGGCAGGCCTGGAGGATTACCTGGCAGAATATAAATCTTCTTGGTGTACTCTATTCTCTTACTGTTCTTAGTAGCGTAAGTGCTGAAGTGTGATTTATACCAATATATCCATTTGCTTGTCTACACTCAACATTTGCATAGGAAAGATCTAATCCTCTGGAAAGAACGCATGGTTAACTTATGCCAGGTTTAATTCACAAAACGTGATTTTAGAGGCTAACTCTCACTGGCCTAGAGGTCATTCTATACATGTCACTTTGGGGCTGAAAAATCACAGAGCAGATCAGCCAGCCAAATCAAACTGCTTTTATCACAGCAGTGGGCTGGGAAAGCGCTAGGGCTCTAAGTCATTTCTGCCCTTGCTGCACAGTTGCTGAGGGCCACGACGGTGAGACGCATGGGTGGAGGAACTGTGTCAGTGTGGGCCGGCTGCTTCGGCCAGGCTTGCCCTGAGCTCCCTGCATGGGCTGGGGAGACCTGGCTGTGCTGGGTTCTGCCCGCTGGGCAACACAGATAAATAGGTGAGCTGGGACCCAGCCTGATTAATTTAGATGGTATTAATTATCACATGTGTATTTGCGCATAGGTGACAGCATTCATATTTCTTATTGTTTGAGTGAATGTCTCATCTTTCACAGGATTCTTGCTACTAATGAAGAACACTTTTGAGGCTCTTTCTGTCCTTTTTGTAAACTCATCACCTACATCTTCTCCAGATTCACTGCTCACTGGCAAGAGCTCTGACTGATTAATGCTTTGCAGTGTCTAGTTTCCCTCCAGAGCTGAGAGGTTCACCAAGGACATGGCAGGATTAGGTGAACTCTCTGAAATGCTGCACGTGGGCATGGTAACTGGGGAGAATGACACCTGAAGAAAAAGAGGTGGCTTGGTTTCGTGAAGACTAGGTAGCTTGCTCTGTTGCCTTAAGTAATTTGATGGTCATTGTGATCCAGGTCAGACTGGCAAGTGCCCCAAACTATTGCTTTTGACTCCCATACTGCCTGATTCAAGTGAACTGAAAAATTCACCTTCTTAACTGATTGTGTCAATGGCATAGCTAGTGAGGTGGCATAGCTCTCTCCTAGGAAGAGAGGTGTATTTTCCAAATCACGGTTTATGCTCACTAAGGTCTCCTCACTAAGGAGCTCGCCTGGGCTCCAGGCTAAGTAGCAACCATGTTAATGCAGAAATGGGCCTGACCTGGTAAGTACTGCAGTGAGACTGATATTTTAAGTAGGAATCTACAGTAATGTGTCTTGTGGATGGAGCTGGCTGGGACTTAGAGAAAGCTCATTCGTGGCAGTGTAGACATATCCTTAATGGAGACTTACAGACTAAACGAGAAACTTGTGCTGTCAATTGTTGTTTCTTTGGTTCACTGGAGAGACAGAAAAATTTCTGCCTTTTATTTTCAGCAGAGCATGCTTTTCTTCATACATTAAATTTAATTCTAAAAAATGTGCTTTGTAACCACTTGCTATGCTTGCAGGTAGCCTGTAATTCCATTTTCAAAAAACTCAAAAGCTTCCCAAACTGGTACACTCTCTTCTGGTTTAATCACTTTTTTATAATAGAGAAAGGCTAGAAATGAAATACAGCAATTACAGAAGCATACAAGAGAGTAGTTAGAATAGATGGAACTGCTGTATAGTTAGTGTGTGTGTGTGCATAGTGTTTAGTACTTAAGACCTTCAAAGCATTTTCCAATCATTAATTAAAATTCATCCCTTTTTCCCTGTGAGGTATTTGAGAGTGGTTGCCAATAGGAACTCAATATTTTACAACTAGATAGAAGTTGCTTAAGATTTCGTTTTCCTATTTTTAGAAAGGTGAAAGCTGTCATATCTGCTGGCAAACATTGACTCTTAATAGTAGCAACTAAGACTATTTTTAGCACAGTTTAGCAGACAAACCGACCCAAAAACAGAGCTCATGGGGGTCACTGGAGGTCTTTAGAGAGATTAGAGTATGAAGATAACACCACTGACATGTACAGTAAGAAGATTATGATAATGAACACAGATTCTGGCCTGATGAAAGACCTTACGGTAAGCATATGCAGTGTCACATGCAGAATTGTTTTGACAACCTGCTAAATATTATTTTCATGCCTCTCTCCATATACTATCTTTCATTTCACAGAAGAATAGATTTGGGCTCCCTTTATAGAATGGAATTATATTTAGTAATTACACTGAGCAACTTTTTTTTTTTTAGGGCAATGCACTACAATGCATTTATGCAATGAGTACTTGTAAACCAAGCAGAATTGTATCTGAAATTCCTTCTAGGTTGGTGCTCAGTGCGTGCAAATACTGATGTATCCTCTTTTGCTTGATACTTGCCCTTGAAAGTAATCTGTTCAGCTGTAGTTAAATGACTAAGATCTCAATATTGGCAGTAATCCTAGTATGGTCCATAAATCCACTGTTTGAAAAAAAAAGAGAGAGAATATAGCAAACTATGTCTTTCTATAACATGACATCCACATCTAAGAGCAAAGGCTGTAGAAGATAAGATGGTTTAAATAATCTCTTTATTAAGCTAAACTTTCCTCCTCAGAATTAAATACTTACAGTTTTACTTTCAGAAACACCGACGCAATATTGTGTTGAAATCACTGCAGGAGCAAGGGCAGAACTTGTCACCTACTGGTTTTCTGTGTCAACATACACATCATGTCACTCTTGTTCAGTGTCTGGTATTAGCACCCAGGTCTGATGTGATGAGCATTTCTCTTATTTTTTTTTACCTCCTATAATTAGGAGGGCAAAAGCATAAAGAAACGATTAAAATGACAGCTCTTGCAAACCCAGTGGCAGGGCTGGTGCTTAGCTGAGATGTCCTTTGCAATAGCCTCTGAAGTGGGGGTTATCTGGCTGCTGAGCCCAGGCTCCACAGTGGCAAGTACTAAATTTGCAGTTTGTTTCCAGCGGTGCCTGGAGAGACGCTGCGACGGTGCAGCTCCCACGAGGAGCCAAGTGCTTTGCTGCGGCACTCCTGCAAATGGCAATTTATAAAGCTAGAGGGGTTGCTCTTGAACTTCTGACAGAAGTGATTTGCTTTCCTGGTTTTATGCTTGTTGGATTATTTGCTGCCTGTGCCAATCTGTGTCAGCCGTCTGTCTCCAGCTGCCAGCCATTATAACTGAAACAGGAAAACTCATGAACTGCCTTCTTTGGAGAGGTTATTTATCCTTTTCTTTTGAGACATGGATTTTTATCTTTCAGCAGTTTCTCCCTTCCCGTGTTTGCTAAAGTTTCTTTCTGTGCCACTTGCAGGCCTTCCTTGACCTTCTTTGAATGGGGAAGGCTCCGTGTGAAGCAGAGAGCTCTGATTTATCTGCTGTAGAGAAATGGTGAGAGACAACGAAAGAGGAAAAAAAGTCCAGAAGCTGGGGAAGGGAAAGGACAGGACTAACCTTGAGGGCAGAAGTGCTACCCCCAGATGTCTCAAGTAAGCCCAGCTGGGGCTGGTCTCTAAGCCTGGAGAGATGGTAAGTTTTCCCTCTCAAGGCTTTTTTTGCATGAGAGTGTAGTTGATTACCACCTCATCATAAATTTTTCTTTTTCAGAAAACTCCTTTAATTCTGAGATTGTTGCTTGAACGGGGCCAATTTAATGTTTGGCCCAATTTTATGTTGCCATGGGAAATAATGCTTTTTCCTTTTCTCAGAAAGAGAAAGAAAATGGATGAAGGAATGAAAGAATGACTGAATGACTAGGCTGATTTCTGATTACTTAAAGGACCTCACACATCCATGTCTTCACCATGCTGTGAGACTCTTTTCTGTGAAAATATGCATCTCCTGTAGTAATAGGCAAGGGTTAACCCTACAGCTAACTGCAAATCTCACGAAACAATTGATAACTCTTGGCAGAACACAGCTTTCATAGCGATGAAGGAATATAAGTAAAGTCTTTACACATTCATGGCCCGAGATGGGCTAGGTAGGTTCTCATTACTGTGACCTGTGGATAGCGCTCTTACAAGAGCAGCTCTAAATTATAAAGAGGAATTTTTATCACCAGGGAGGTATTTCACTTGAACCAGGCATCTGAGGAATATAAAAGTCAGCTCTCTGAGGGACTGTGCCAAAGGAGAAAATAATCTGATGCTTAAAAGAATTTCAAAGCCTCCTGACAATCAAAGCAGCTCTTCTGCCCTCCCCGCTTATTTTTCCATTGTGTGTTTTAGGGTTATCAGAGAAGCGCTGTTGTGATTGTTATGATCTTTTCGGTAGTCGCGTTGCTCTATGTGGGTTTTATGTTACAGTTTATAAGATGCTGAACATTTGCTGAGAGATCAAAGTACTTATCATAATGAGAAAAATGTACATAACAACAGTGGTATAGCAAGGGTAAGGATTGCCTGAAGCAGAACAAATTTCTGCAGATTGCCTGACAATGTAAGAATAATATAGCAGTACGATCAGGAGAATAATATTACTTAATAAATCACCACTCTTATATGTCTTACAGTGTAACTTACCATTTTAAAAAATACTAAACACATTTTATGCTTGATTAGCTATTTTACGTCCAGAAAACCTACAGTAACATCGTCTTCCATTAAAACTAATTTGAAACAAAGATCTCAATTTGATTTTAATACTGACGATCGATAGGGTGACAGTGGCAGACTGCTAAGATGGCTTTCACATTGTTTAGCATTACAGCATTTGATCGCAGTGGGCGCAGGTAACTTTGGCTGTGCCAGGGGAAGATCGCACTGCAGGCCTGTGCACTACTGTGCTTTCCAAGTGGGACCAAGGGACTCCACTTTTCCCTGTTGCAGCAGGTGAAGGTGAATATTACAAGCAAGCTCCTGTCCCCTTGAGTCTCCTGAACTCTTCCAGGAGCTACTGGCCTTTCCATGGCCATGCGGATTTTTTGCCATTAAGGCCTGGACCCACAGTCTGGGAGAGGCAGGGTATCTTTCTCTGAAAACTCAGAGGGCCCTCAGAGGGCCTGATCCCTCCTTGCCCTCCTCTCTCTGCCCCACGTCTCCCTGTGGCATGCAGAAAGTGAAATAAACCCGTTTGCTTTGGCTTTCACAGGGAAGTGAAGGAAAGGCTGAAAGTGCCACGTAGAACCACGGAATCATAGAATCATTATGGTTGGAAAACACCTTCAAGATCGAGTCCAACCGTAAGCCCTTCAAAACCATGCCTTCTAAACCATGTCCCTCAATCCCTCTTCTGCACCCTTCTTGAGCACCGCCAGGGGTGGTGACTCCACCACTTCCCAGGGCAACCTCTTTCAATGTTTCACCACTCTTTTCGTGTGAAATTCTTCCTAATGTCTAACCTGAACCTCCGCTGGTGCCACTTGAGGACATTTCCACTTGTCCTATCGGTAGTTATTCTGCAGAAGAGCTCAACCCCCCACCTCACTACAACCTCATTTCAGATGATGGCTGTAGAGGGGAATAAGCTGTTCCCTTCTGCACCCTCGGGTTGGACACTGCTACCTTCCCTTTTTTCCTGGATGAGAAGCATAGGGTTTGGTCCAGGGTGCACAGGCTTGTCGGTGCAACATGTGCCAGCACTCACAGGTCCAAATTTGAGCACGTGCCTCCTGCGCCCTTTCACAACAGGTGGCAGATTAAAGCTCTGCCACAATCAGAATTCGTTTCCCTTGCAGGACTAATGTGGCAGCAGTTTTCCAGCCTGCAAAAACAAAATCCGTCCTTCCTCATTTTATGACTTCCAGCATTTTCAACAGGGCTAACGAGGGAAGCGGGGGCTCCTGGGGTCTGAAATGTACTTGCTCATAACCAGCTGCCTTTGCCTTCTCACTTTTTTATTATGTATTTTATATGATTGTGCATTGCAGATTACTTGAAATATATTTTTTCATAGCCGTTTATTGGACTCTGAATTAGAAGTTTAAAAGTTGCATCAATGCTGTCATTTAGAAAGAGACCCTGAATACCTTTCTGAATATGGTTATTCATAGCTGCTCCTCCTCCTGCGCTGGCAAGATGAGGAACAAGATAAGTGAACAAGCATCCTTTGATACCCTGTAGTGCCCTTACGCGCTGTCAGCTCAAAGATCTGTGCAACTCCAGAGCTCTGCAGTCCCCTCATGTTACCTGGCTTTGATTTTGTTCTGCATTCCCTCTTTACTGAGTTTGGATATTTGTTTAATGGCGGTGCCAACAAGAATGTTTTAAGTGCTTTGTGGAAGGTTGAGCCTAGGGCTTACGAGCTATGATCTCTGAGGTGGCTTCTTTTTTTTTTTTAATAGGAGTTTTTCCACTGACTGCAGCAGCCACCACAGAGTTAAACCTGTGCCAAGTGGTTTCAGTCTTACATTAGCTCTGGCAGCAGATTTTTCTATGGGCTTCATCAGGTTTCTTAATTTTTCCACTTACATATCCCTGATTATAAATTAGTGATTAATGGTATTTATGCAGTTCACTGCAATAGCATATTTTTGTGGAAAACTTTATAGATTAAAATGAACAAGGGTTATTATTATTGTTTTGATTACTTCCGCAATTTGAAATTTAACAATGGCATGCCACAGTCGATGCCTTCTTAGAAATGTCGCACAGCTTGCTGTAATGAATCATCAGTCTATTATCATTTTCTCTTTTTGTCCTAGTATGTTCATTTGGTTACTTCAGAGTTTCACCAGCACTTTACAAAATTATTGTGGCAGTACTCTGACAGTAATTGTATTGGTGTTTTGCCTTATCATGAAAAGTATGCAGAGTTTCTGGGTGAAATTGTGCCATTAGCAAGACTGTGAAGACTGTGTCTTTCCACAGATGTAATCTGAATACCGTGTTTAACCCAAAGACTGTGCTTGTATTTGCGTCAATGGAGTAGAAAAGCCACTACCACACGTTCTGCCGTTCAGAGGCAAAGCAGTACACAGGATGCTGGATAATAACACATTTTTAAGTAATCTGAGCACTAAGCTATAGCTTTCTTCCTTCCCACATACTGTGCTGTTAACAAGATTACCCTCCCATGATTAATTATTTATTGGTCAAAATTGCATTTAAAAAATGGATGGATTTTGCTTAAAAGTATGTGGACTTGCAATTTCTGTTGTCTCGTCCTTCCTTCTGTACACAGAGGTTCGATAGTTTAACTGTACTAAAGCTGAATTGCCCTTCTAAGCGGGGTTTCAACAAGAGCTTGTTTGAAATTTCATTGGCCTTGTGGCCCATTTATGTAATAGCAAGGGAGACATGTCCTGACCTATCAATCACACTTTAAAGGAGCCATTCAAAGTAATGTGTGTTGCGCACAAAGGAACCAATGGGCAAGAATGTTTATTATTTCAACAACTTTGGGCCCAAGCTGGGGGCTGAGATCAAGCACTTCATTTAAAATGTGTCATTGCACATCTATATCTGACAGTCTCTATAGCATCTAATTTTTCAATTGCAGAGTCTTTTTCATTCTCTCTCTTTGATTAATATCTTAAATTTGGCTGTTAATTAGATGGTGTTTCTCTCTAAATATATGTTAAAGCACTGCAGACATGTTTTAAAAGTTTTTTGTTTTCCTTTTTTTTTTTTGCAGCATAAGAATATGCCTAGAGCTATTAGCACATTGTGTTAGTACCTAATTCTACTATTTCATAAACGAGAATGGTCTTTAGGGCTCAGTGTTTTTTGTTTGTTTGTTTGTTTTTCACTGTTTTGTAAGGTATCTACTCAAATGTAATTTTAAAAAATGGGAGAAGATGAAAGAAGGTACAGTTCCTGTACCAAGTACACTTTAGGAGAGGAGCTTAAGCCTTCATTAAATATTTGATTTGTCAACATGGTTCATCCTGCAAAATAAATGCTGTAGTTCATCTGCTGTGTATTCAAAAGTGGAATTTTTATGCAGTTATCCCTCTGGAATTATACCAGTCACATTTTTCTCGTAGATTGAATGACATCTTCTGATGATTTTCCCTTGGTTTATTTTTGGTGTTCTGTTGGAATCTGCTTAATTGGCCTTACCTTGATGGGTATTTCATGAGAAAAAGAGCAACAAGCTTAGCCAAGAAGCTAAAGACAAGGTCTATACTATAAACTCTGTCAATATAGCTCTGTTGATCCAGGGGTATGAGGTAATTTACGATCAGAGTAGTTTTACCAATAAGAACCTAAAAGGCACAGTTATACTAGCAGTTATTATTGAAGAAAAGAGTCTGCAGCTAGAATAAAGCATACCAACATAGCATGCCACATCATTGCTCACATGAGTTGCATCCATCTTACAATACTTTGCTGATGTCACTGTAGTTATGTAGCCAGATAAAGACTGCTCCTAATAATGCTGCAGTTTTGAGAGACTGTTTCTTACTAGAAGTTCCAGTGGAATTTGGGAAAAAAACAGGATTTGAAGAAAAAGCAGGAGCAAACAACATGCCTCTTTTATAGCTTTAGTGAAAGTGATACAGTTCATTCATTATGTTACTACCAGTGATGTCTCTTATCATTACAAGGAAAAAACTCCAGTATTTTTTTTTCCTTTTTTGCTACCATGCTGTAGAAATGTACCTTACTGTCTGATTGTAACAACATAGCTAGACCACTAATGCCACTAAACAGAAATGTACTGTATGATGTCTTAATTAAGGTAAAAAGAAAACCTGCAATAGCTGCTGAAAGATTTATACCATTCATTTACCAAATTCATTCTACATGGCAGAGTTAGAACTATTAAAAACAACACAGATTCCTAAGAAATAACAGACCAGAAATTGATGACTGTATAAGGGATGTTTGTGCTGTAAACGGGGATCCAGTGCAACTGGTGTACCAATCACCTGGTGCAACAGACGCACAAAACAATGTTCTCTCTCCCCACTCTCCCCCATATTCCTTCCTGGCTAATCTTCTACCTGTTCGTTAGTTAGTGTAGTTTCTTGGCATGCGATTAGTCGGCAAAACCGCCTATGGGAATGGCCAGTTTTAGCGCACGCTCGAGTAGGCCGGAACAGCAGGGGCTGCCGTGCTCCCGTAGTCTCCAGTGTCAAGCTGTGCTCCGTTGTATGTCGGGGATCGGAGGGGCCAGCTTGGGCTTTTATTTTCAAGCACTATAATACCCTGGGAGAACGTGAGTGGCACTTTAAGCTGTCCCTGGCCCTAAGTCTTTGTTACATTGGGATTCAGCCAACTCCCTTAAGACACTCAGTGGGGGAAGGTTCCCCGAGCTGTGCGGTGGGCTCCTTGCACTGGTAGGAAGAAAGATGAGCCTTAGCACTCGCTAGTGTCCTTGGCAACTTGCAGGTAGAAAACACAAGGTCTGAGAACTGGTATTCTGGCAATCTTCTACCAGCCTGTGCTGTCTTATTTTGCAAATGAATTAATATCAATTATGCTGTTAGCGTAGCAGCTATTGTCTAGCTTTACAAAACACGCACTATTTTTATGCAGTGGCTGCACTTTCAGCTTGTTCTGCTAATACCTTAAATGACAATGTCCAATTCCACCACAGATTCACTGTCAAGAAGACAGGGATTTGGTAGGCTCTTGCATATGGACCGTGGGGAAGAGTGGGGAAACTGTAGGAGCATGTAGGAAACATGTAGGAGCATTATGTTTGGAATATCCAATAACTTTTGGATTTCGCAATTGAAAACTTCTGCTTCACGTGTACCCATGGCTTGGACTGCCTGGAATCTACTGTAACACAGATGTGACATGCATCTTCCAGGGTTTTAGTTCACCAAACACAGAGCCAAACAGTGCTTCGTAAGGCCATCGCCACTTGGTGAGCAAACATGGCACACATGCCTATTTTAAAACTGATTAACTGGAAGCAAGTGAGGGTTCTTACATAGTCTACTACAAAGTAAGTGCCTGAACTGTACTTTTTTATTTTATTTTTTTTAAGAAACAGAGAAAGACTTTTCTATTATCTTTCCACTGATTCTTATTTTTCAGAATTTTTTCTCACTAAAAGGAAAGATTGGCAAGACTGAATGCATTTTCACTCCATGGATATTTCTTGACATTTTTTTTTATGATTTCAGCAAAAACTTTGCCATTGACATCAGTGGAAATTACGGTTAAGCTTGCCTGAACATGGGTTTTATTTTTAATTTAGTATGTTTTTTGGCAGGAAAATGCTTGATTTGTTCCAAAGGAACAAATACTTTAATATCTTGGAAGGATGGAAGATTTAAAAGCAGAAGTAACTGGGACAAAGGAAAAAAAGGCAGTTATTTTGCCAGGTGGGAACACCTGATTTACTTAAACAGATGCTTTCATATGGTAGGAGGGTTGCAAAATGCAATAGCTAAAAGTAATTCAACTAATTTCATAATTACAAACTGTCTTCAAATTTCAATGGCAAGTGCATATCTAGAGCTTTATTTCAAAATAAATCACATATTAAAGGAGACACTCCAAGTAAAATGCCAGAAAAAATGAAATAAACAAAAAACCCACAAGTCTGTTGTATTGAAAAGAAATGAACTTAAGGATCTTTAGCATAATGTTATGCTATTCATAACTGCCTAATTAAGAGAATAGTTTTTCCTCCAGTATAAGTTACCAGAAATGTATTTGCTAAAAGAAAATATCTAAAAGACTTGCATGTAAATTTGATTCCTCTTTATGAACCTGTGGTTTAAACACGTTCTTCACACCCCTGTGCTTCTAAATTCACCAATGTGATATTTGCCGAACTCAGAAAAGAACATGTGTTTTGAAATACAGAGGCGTACCAACTTTGTCTTTTGCTGGTTCATGTGCAAATAGTAATGCCATTTTGATATTCTTCCTATAATAACACAATATTAGTGATCGTATCTTAGAATAAAAGAAGATTCTTTTCAAAGGAGCTAACCCTCAGTACTTGATTATTTAACAGAATAAGCTTTTATAAACTTCCTATTTTATGGGATAAAGATTTATTATCATTATTATTCATTTGAAAAACTCAGGCACATTTTGGTCTTTTTTTAATTTGGTATGGATGCAAAATAGATGAGTTGACATCAATAGAGTAATTGTGATGTAAATGAGATGGTAATTTGGAGCTTTAAGAATTTACTTTGTCTTTTAATTAGTTCTGTTTTCATGGCAATAATATTTACTCTAAAGGAGAACATCAGCAAAAATCATAAGTAGGATGAGGGATGTGCCTTGTTCTTGGAGCATCAGGCTAGCTCTGTATTCAGGAAAGCTGCTGCTAAACTTGTCATAAGGAGGAACTGAAAGGAAAAAAAAATAGGAGCCTAGATGTCATGTTTCACTGAAATTTATGAACTGTCTTGGCACTAGGCGGCAATAGGTTCACAACAAATCCCTGCATGTTGCAATTTCCTCCAGAGAGCCTCTCGCACAACCACCAAAGCCCTTTAGGGTTGGGAGGATAGGAATACCATGCTAATGCTTTAATTCTGTTACGCAGTAAATCACCGTTAGACCAGACACAGCGTCTAGCAGGTTGTCTCCACCCAGTAGCTGAACCAGCAAAGATGGGAGCGATATAGGTCGGAGGTTTCATCACCTGGAAGGTCACAGAGTGTGTTGGAGGTGGGAACTTTACACCATGTTTCATAACCAGAGGACAGCTGGGTCTGTGGGCCTGTGGAGTAAAGCTGGGTTTGTACCAAGAGGTATCCCAGCACCCTCAACGCCACTAAACTTGCTTGAAATGTCGTGGTTTATTACCCCACCTGTTGGACGCAACTACTGCCTTCGTGGCGTTGACATTTGCAGTTTGAGCCTGGCAGGCTGCAAAGGGATTAGGAAAACAACGCAGCTTCGCCTTGCTTCCTTCTCCAGGGCCTTTAATACATTTTCCAGCATGCGTGGAAAGCCAGTGCAAGTGGTCTGGCGAAGTCGGATCCAACAGACACAGCAATGGCACTCTGGGGACCCGCAGCTGAACGCGGCTGCTGCTCACGGAGCCCGTGTAATCGGAGCAAACTGCAATATAGAGCAGTAATAAAAGCTGCCATTGTGGTGCTCTTCAGCAGGACGGAGAAGAGAGTAAAGCAGGACACAAAAGCCTTGCAGCTCACTTACTCATTAGAAATACTCCACAGTCTTTTTCAAGACACCGTAGCTAGCTGTAACTTGATTGTTTGGAGCTTTTCCTCATAGCTATATACATGTGTATCTTGCCACATATGCTCTTTCTTGTTCTTACCTGTCAGGAATGAGAATCAGGGATTTAGGTGCCTAAATGTAAGAGATGCTGGGTGAAAAAAATAAAGTGTTCATAAGCCACTTCCCTTGGCCATATTGGTACAACTGTACATGGACTAATCGTTTACTGTGAAAAAACAGATAGCAAACTGATATGTAATAGCTTTCATCAAGGATTTAGGGTCACAGTGAGACACAACAAAACCTAACTTTGTTTTCTTTTATCCCGCAGTGTATTTCTAGAATGTCCCTTGCGTGCAGCTTTTCCTGATTTCGTTCCCTTCAGTTGTTGCCAAACCAGATAAGAGTCTGATCAAGACTTCAGATAAACTGTTAATGTTCTATAATGAAGGAACTTACTGTACTACTTGCTATACAGAATGTTATATGTTTGGTATGCCTTGACCAGCGCTCATCTGCCTTTTTTTTTCGAGTCCACTTTGCTGACGTAGCTGTTGTAGTTGATTGCTAGAGAAGATCCTGCTTGTGTTCTCCCTTGTGTTGTAGTGTGTCTCACGGAAATTCTCCGTCTGCCCCACTGTTGGCAGACCTCAGATGTATCCTAGAAAAACAAATGCATATGTACACAAGAGTGATAGCTAATGGGAATGACCTGCATAGCTCCAATCATGACTGATTGCCTTCTATTGCCTTTCTGCTTATTTTGAAGTCCCCTTGACACAGATTGATTAGAGGCAAGGACCCATATGAACTTATGAAAAAATTATGGATTTTTGAAAGAGCTTTAACATGTGTCATTTGAGAACTAATCATTTCTTGGCTGTCACTATTATCTCTGCCCTCCTCTCCATCAAAAAATCTCCCTTACTTCAAGAATGTACGTATAATAATCAAAAACTGATGCTGTGGATTAAAAAATAAAGATGTTGCTGAATAAAATAAAACAACAACAACAACAAAGAAATTAGATTTGTATGATTTTAACTATTCTTTAATCTGCTTCTGGGCAACAAAAGTGATTTGTGTCAGCCGTTATTGCATTAAACTTTAATTTTCTTCCACAAGCACAGGATTATATAAAGGAGTATTGGATTGCACTCAGCATGGATTAGCTGAGCGGTGTCTTTGCTGCCAAGGACCAAATGGATTTCCTTCCTTTTGTGATTTATATTTTTATTGCTGTTTTTCCCCCCTCCTTCTAATTCCCATTACCCGTCTGTTTGCCAGAGCTGAGATACCCTCAAGAGCAGCAGAAAGGCAGGCAGAATTATTGGCTTATTGCATATATTTATGTTCCAAGGATCCTTGCTAGCCAACATCAAAGGCATAAGCTAGCCTCTAGTCATAGAAGCTGCTTGCTAGTTTGTAACTGGAAAATTAAAAGCTTATTCATTGTGGAAGGTCCATAGTCTTTTTTTCTTGAATTAAATATATGTATGCATAACCAGTTTAACTTTTCTCTTAAAAGTTGATAATTTTTTTTCAGCTTTGCCTAATGCCCAATCAGCAAAAGCTCACTGTAAATATAAAATGATGAATGGTCAAAACAGATGCTGGCAGTGTGAATGAAAGAGAGGAAGATTCACTGAGTATGGAGGAAGTGACCATCCAAAATTTGCAGGGATGAAAGCAGAAAATAAAAAACAAGCATTCTGCTAACAGGCTGCATGTCATAAATTGCAGTTTGTATTTTGCAGACCATTTTAGGAATAACTAATGAGTTTTCTGGTCCTGACATTTTAACCAATAAGGAGGTGGTAGATGGTGGTAGATGAGACACAGGTAAGGAAAAATATTTAAGCTATTAAACTGAAGAAAGTGGTGTGTGTTTATAGTCAGGGAAGTACTGCGGCTTGTGTACCTATCACTGACTTCTCTTGGGCAGATACAGCAATATAGACAGAAATATATAGCAGATAAAACAATAAAAAAAATCTGTAGCATAGAATAGCAGAGAAAAGCTATTAAAAAAGCACAGACAAAAGATCATATTTTGCACCATAGGGATGAAGTGAGAGCAGAAGCAAGCTCTTAGTGTTACAGCAACACCAAAGTCATTCTTGTTAATAATAATTTCCAGAGCACATTTTCCGTGGATCAGGCATAAAATATTTTGTGGGTGACAAACAGTCCAGAAGGTTGAAACTGAGATGTGTGACTGATGAAACCTGAGCTACTCGTGAACCTGTGCTTAAATACTTCTCGGCATTTTGCACATCCGTTTCATGGTCCAGAACTCAAGCCGCAGTCAGACCTGGCCTCAATGCTTAGTATTTTGTTGCGGAGTAAACCAGAGCTTTCCGTTTATTAATACATAAAGGAAGCGCAGTGAAAAGTCGCACTTGGTCCTTCACTTGGCAGTGCTGCTGACAGAATCTTCTGTATTGTCTCATGTCTGAGCTGAGTGCTTGTCTTAATCTTCAGGTTTTGGCTGCTGGTGTTCCATTGGTGGTGTACAGAAAGAGTAAGTTACTGTTATGTTGCCAGTATTCAGCTTCACAGCTACTGCTGCTGAAATAGCTGAATTTGCTGAATGTATTTTATTTTATTTTATTTTATTTTATTTTATTTTATTTTATTTTATTTTATTTTATTTTATTTTATTTTATTTTATTTTATTTTATTTTATTTTATTTTATGTAAATATTATGTTTCTCAGTAGCAACATTCAGCTCATTGGTAAATAGAACATTTCAGTTATTACACATTTTTGAAACAGGCATTTAGTGCCCTCAAACTACTGACAGACACACTACGCTGTCAAACGCTGACTCAGAGAGGATATTTCCTGCTGCTTCCATCACAACTGAAAGATGTATAACGAGACTCCCTATGGTGACTTTAAGACATAGTTTTTGCCTGTCATCTCTGTCTTAAACAAAGAAAGTGTTTGTATAACATAAATATTGTGCTACACAATGATTTTTTGAGTTTNTTTTCCTAAAAGCACACATGCATAATCTACCGCAGTCTTCCTCCTCATCAATGTGGAAAAGAAGGAAACTTCTTAGCACATTTCAGAGAGCTGTGTGGAAGGGACCCCAAGGCAGCACATGTGTCTAGCTACTAGTCTGCGTGTAGCTCAGACAGGAAAACCGGTGCTTTTAAGACTTAGAGAGGAGACCATTTAATAGATGCTGTATTTATACTTCACCCTCCTTTCTTCCCAATTAAGTCAAGGTAAAATTCAGAGAGTTTGAACAGAAGATTAGTGTTTATTAATCTTCTGTTATTGTGAGTAGTCATGTCATGTAAACACTTTTATATGTTCATTGTATTATATGGATGGAATATAGCTATATTTTTATTATTACTTTTTTGCCCATACTACTCTTACTGAAATGTATTTTTCCTGAAGAGATGAGAGTTTTTAAGTTGTTTTACAGTCTTTGCAACTTCCAAGGATGCAACCTTTGTTATTCACTGACAGGAATGGAGATGTGATGGAACCAATGGAAAATGGCTATCTTCCAAGGAATAATTATGTTCCACTTAATGCCTTGGTTCTGTAGTTGGTGTTGTTTTGTCTAAAAGGAAAGGTCATCTTGGCATGTTGGGATGCACAGCTACAAATTCCATCTTGGAGGGCTTTCTCTGTATATGCAAAACACAAGCTGCTTGTACAAAAAGGCTCAGCTTAGGAGAATACTCTTGCTCCATAAGCCCATGTCACCTGTGCAGCAAAAAAGCACTCACTCAAGCTCTAAAGCATCCTCTGCATGTCGGGAGAGTCTGTTGAGTCTGTATGGGAAACATACAGACTGAGGTACCGTTTATTGCCAACAAGGGAAGCTTTAGTCTTACACATAGTGAACTTGAAGACATCAGTGCAGAAACGCACTGTCGAATCATACCTTAGTATCTGTCATTTTATCCTGCTTTTTCTCTGGCTATTATGACACAGAAATTATGAGTAAAGTGGTTGAGATTTGCAACCTAGCTGTGCAGATTGAAGAGGGTTGAAGAGAGAACTTTTGATTCTTAAATGGAAATAGCCTGATAATATCCATTCTTGTAATATTTCGGTTCTTCTGCAAAATTGTAATGCAAACTGAAAATAAGAGTTAACAACACTTCAAATTTAACTTGACTTTAATATGACTGAAATAAGGGTCAAAGCCTATTTGTTTTATCCCCTTTCTCCTTTTTAATCCAAATCCGATATATCAGCAGATGAGTAAATCATAGGAATATCTAGCTATGTATAAATCTATTACAAGTATGCTTTGTTTCCTATTCTGTGTTCTCTGAGTCTAGGTCCTGAAGATATAGGCTATGTTTATGCTGCTTTTGAAAATATCAGTATATTGTTTAGGTTTGCATTGCCTAGGTCTTCAAATTCACTAAATATTTAATTTCTAAAACGCTTTTTCACACCTGGAGATGGACTCTGATTATATTGTCTTCAACAGTGGGAAAACTGTTTTCACTGACAGGTTAAGAAGATCTACATTAGAGGAGTTCAAGCTATAAAATAACTTATATTTTTGTCTACTGTCTGTAGCCTGAACTTGTTGACTTTCTAGATAGATATATGAACCTCACAACTCTGTCTTCCCAAAGCCCCTTTCCTATGATGTCATTTGAAGATATTAATTTGATTATAACTTTCCTCTTTTTGTAAAATAAATACTTTTAATATTTCATCCTAAACTAATATGAAGTAAAATTTGAATGTTGCATTCTTGGTAGATCTTCATATCAAGCACTTAGTTATGAACCTCTTCCATCGACAGTACATTGGTTATACTTCTGCTAGATGCATTTAATATAGTAAAGAAAATTTACAGCAAAATGAGGAGACATGCCTGGATTTCATAAGCCAGTTTTTTACAAGAATATACTACTATTATGATACATTGTAGTGTTTGTTTTTTTGGTTTTCATAGGCTAAAGAAATTGGAATGTGACTTTTTTTTCCTAATCTGTTGTGTCATATTCAGAAAGGATATGGAAAAATTGGAGTTGAATCATCACAAAATTCCAAGAGAGATTTAAAGAACATAAAAAAGCTTTACAGTAAGAAAAAGTATACTTTTAGTTCAACAAAATGACAGAGTAATTTGATCATATGTAATCATGTGTAATCTGATCATATGTAATTATTTACATGGTGAAAGACATATGGCAATATAACAATGACCATATCATGATTAATATTTAGAAGTAAAAACTCAATTGAAACACA
>VWPW01012814.1:319431-346281 GCA_013389825.1 Crypturellus undulatus
GAAGGAGGGAAGGAAGAAAGGAGGGAAGGAAGTAAAAGAGGGAGGGAAGGAAGGAAGGAAGGAAGGAAGGAAGGAAGGAAGGAAGGAAGGAAGGAAGGAAGGAAGGAAGGAAGGAAGGAAGTAAAAGAGGGAGGGAAGGGGGGAGGGATGGACGGACTGCAGACCAAATTGTGTATGTCATGTATAGCAGGACTGTATTTTACAATTCTTGGTATATTTTCCCATGGGAGTGGAAAAGGCATTGTAGTCCATCTTTTTTTTTCAGTTGCTACCTCTTGTTAATTAGCTCTAGAAAATAAATAAATAAATAAATAAAAACACTCTGTCTGTGGCCTAATTTAACTCAGTATTTTCCCCGTGGAAGAGTCGTTTGGTTACCGAGAATGAAGAAAAAGGTATATGAAGAGATACTGGAATTCTGCCATATGCTCTAACATATGGGCAGTCAGTTCACGCTATATTACATTTATGTTAAGGGAAGGACCCTGACGGAAAACTGTATTATGTTATTGTATCTTAAACCCTTAGTAAAAATACTTTGCACCTTCCTAACATTGCAACAGATGAATTAATCCTCTCCAAACCAGGGTTTTTGTAAATATTATCAGAGAAAATATAGTTTACAATTAGGGAAAATGAGGCAGGGAGCAAGCCTAGGGCTAATCTGGTTTTAGTAGGTAAGATACTGAAATGTGTTTCTCTCTGTGAATTACATCCAAAATGATCATTGTTGCTTGTTTTTGGTGACATAGAAATAGAACTCTCAGCACTATCTCAACTATGGAGAAATTCAGAGAAAAAATATGTATTGTATTGCCAGATATAGCACAGAATAGTACAAATCCAGGGGGAAGAAGGCATGTGTTATATCTGGGTAAATAATCGTGAGCTGCTGCAGGTTCAGTGAGAAGGCGGGACAGTTTTTGCTCTCATTTATCCAGCTTGACACCTGAGGTAACATTGTTTACGATAGTGAAATCACGTTTACATAGGTATGACTGATAACTGGTTCTTTATTTGAGGAATGAAATGAAGGGACATCACATCCAAAATAACCATCAACAGGAGCATGAATAAATAATCAGCTTCTTTCTCCACTTTTTCACTCCCATTGCATCCCACACTTTCCTATTCGATTAAATGTTGTGACTGTACAAATGCCTCAACCCAGTTCCCTAATCTTGGAAGCTCCATTGTTTTAAATTCTCTTTGAGCAACACTACTGAGATACAATCTCTACTAAGTGGCTGGCCTGCTATGGGATCAGGATGACTTCATATGGCAGGAACTGTCATGGCTGTATAAATAAAACTGTGTGTTAGTGACTTCTTGGCTGCTCTGTTTGCCTGCCTTTTACCCTTATGGCTGAGAGTGATTTTTAGGAATTGGACATGTTGGGCTGGTTTTTTTTTGTTTGTTTGTTTGTTTGTTTTTTTGTGGGAGGGAGGGTTTATTTTGTTTTGTTTTGTTGTAGGTAAGCAAGTTGACTTTTCAGTGTTCTCAAAAATTGCTAAGAATGACTGGCCTGTGAGGAACAACACACAGTTGTTGGACAGTTTCCATACAGTACACATAAGGAGTCATTTCTTTTGATTCCCAGATCTGATTCCCAGATAGGTTGAATTATGTTCCCACTTTATGGAAAACACATTTGTAGTCTGATTTTGTAGAATATTCTGAAGCCACACACCCAGAAGATCCTTACAGGATTGAGATCCTAAGGTGCAGTGCTACAAATATCTTTTTATAAAGTTAACATCTGCAGTTTTAGAGAAGTGAGTTGAGCCTCTTAAACTTTCTTTTAAATGCATGTGCAGTCTGTGTAGTTAAGACTGTACATTCTTTTGGATAAGGGCAAAATTTGCCTGCAATCTATAACATAAAGGCTGGAATGGATCTTTTGGTATAAGTAGGAAATATTAACCATTTAGGTGCTTTGTCCAATCTAAATCATGACAAAAGTACGGTGTATGCTACTGCTAGACTTTATTCCACGAGATTCTATAACATCAGTAGTATTTTACAACAGAAAATAGAGTTTAAATTAAAAAAAAACTCAGATATTGTAGATTGTTTTATTCAGAACAGTATCAGACTGTTCTGAATTTTTATTTTATTTCAGTGTGGCTATTCTGTGGGTAGAACAGTTTGTGATTTATTATGGTGTGTTTAAATTGGAGGGCTTCATGTTGACACAAATTCATTGCAGTGTAATATTATTGTACATATGTTATAGCATATGGCAGAATTTCATCCCTCATCTCTCTCTTCCGCTCTGTCCTCAGAGTCCCAAAAAGGATGTCCCATGAGATGACTCTGTTAAATTAGGACAGCAACTGGAGGAGGCCATGTGTCAACTCTACTGCTGAAAAACATGGCAGGGCTAACACTTGAAAATGATCTTTATTTCACTTTTTCTTTTTTTCTGGAAAGAAGGAGAAATTGGGCTAATAAGCTTATTCTGACTCAGGATTGTGAGATACAGATATTTATGAGCTAATTTTATATTCATTTTCTATGACTGTGTTAACTATTATTTACAGTCATCTGAAGTGCATTAACTTGGTTTCTGTGGTAGGACTAACTTCATCTTTATAAAGCCCCAGTATTGCCGGGTATCATATAGGAGAGGGGCTGGCTTTATAGCTAAAGCCCTGGTTCCATTCAATGTCACCAGTAAAGGACAGACAGGGCATAAATTTGGATCTACACTCTTGTTTCCTGCATCCTACTCCTCATGTAGCTATAGGTATCAGGGGAGATGCAATTGCCATGCAATTGCAGGGGTGGATAACTACCCCAGCCTTCTGGGCAATTGGTGCTCTACCGTGGTTGTGGTTCCACCGTCTTTCTGCCACTCAGGGCAGACACTGCTCTTTGCATCCTTTGCAGACTGAGGAGTCCAAGTCTATTTAATTTTCTTTGGAGCTTCAAGCTTTTGGTTAATGTTGTTGCTGCCTTTGATCCTTTTCCAGTTCTCTTGTTCACTTTTGAGGTTAGCGCTCCGTGGTATTCAGGAGGCAGACCAGCCCTGGATTTATACAGTGTCCTAATTCTGTTGTTTTTATTTTTTTCTCCTCTATCCCCTTTCTAATAATTCCTAACATTTGATTTTCCATTTAGTCTGCTACTGAGCAGCGCTAAGATGAAATTTTCAGGGAAGTATCAATTATACTCCTTGATCTCCTTCCTCAATAGTAACAGTCTGCTCAGAAACTCTAGGGCTCTTGGTCTTAAGTTATGAAATTTAATTTATTCTTGGATGCATAATCAAGGCTTGGACCATTTAGTTGACTGACTTTTATTTGCTCATTTATTTGCTCATCTTCCAGAAAGATGACTTAGAAATGGGGATGTGGAAAGCCTGTTGGAAGAAAGAGAGTGCCTCATATAGAGGATACTGCAATACTCTGTCTTGTTTAGCCTAGCAAAATTAACACTAAAAGGGATATGCTCACTGTCCATAAATACACTTTGAGGGTAAATAGCAAGCAAGGTACTTCCTGCAAGCTAAAGCAAGCAAAAGGTCAACATTAGCACAAGAACAAAAATTAGTATAAGCAGGCCATGAATAAATTTATCCTAGGAATTAGATGACTGCTGACTTTAAAGTTATAAGCTTAGCTGCGGCAGTAGTGACAACAAAAACCTATCTGCTTTCAATATGTACTTCAAAAATTGGTTAAAGGGATTGTTCTGATATGGTTCCTGTAGAAGCAGGGAAATGGACCTGACGTATGATCTCTCTCTTGCCTCATCGCTTATGTCTGTAAGTGGGAAAATGATTTTTCCCACCATCTGAATAGAAGGAGTGAGGAGAAAAAAGGTAACTTTGCCCAAACTTTCCAAAAGGCTTTGAGCCCAGTATGGAACACTGATGTTTCTGGTAAATTTGTGTGCATCCAAAAAATACAGTTTGGGACTGAATCTTTGTTAATGTGCTTCTCTCCCCTTCAACATTGGGTAATTTTGTGAACTCCACAACCACAGTATTTGTGAAAAGATGTTTTCTAATTAGTAGTGATTCTTGAATGAAAGAAATGAATATTGGTAATAGGATATCTGTTTGCTGTTTCCAAACTTTCCACTGCCCACTGAGTCTGAACAATCCATTTCTGCATCTTTTCAAATTGCTTCTGGGTCTGACTTCAGATGAAGCAGGAATACATCTCAATCGAGGCAAAGAGGAGAGAGGAAAGTTGGATTTGTGCAGCGTAAAGTACTGAAATGATTGAAGTGCAGGGGACTTTGTGTTTCCAAACCAAAGTTTGGATGCAGGATGCCATTTCTTATCCTTCTCGTCATTCACTTCTCCCATTCTACCTCCTCCGCTCACCTCGTTCTTTAGTGACAGTTGCATTCCTTTCAAGCACATTTTCTTATCCATGTTATATGTTATTCTAGCTCTTTTATTTAGGATTTTTCACACATCCTTCACATCTCCTTTACAGTCTCCAGTCAATAAGTGCTAAGACCTAAATACTCCTTTGCACTTCATGGCTATTCCCTTATCACATGCATTTTCTGTTGCCTGAAGGCAGATCTGTACATTTTTGTTATTGAAATCTGTTTTTTTTTTTCTTCTTTCCAAGCAGATGGAGGATGTGTAAATGTGTCTAAAGACTGAGAATACCATTAACTTGTTTTTTACTGTGCCCTGGGAGCCGCAATGTCTCTCTGGCTCCTTTTAAACCAGGCTAAAAAAAATAGTAATAACTCCACAATACAAGCAAAGCAACTTTAGCACATTATTGTGTCTTCCTTATATCTCTGACTGCAGGGAAAAAAGATGCACTTCTGCTGCTGCGCATCAATCTTTTGCTCTTTGCAAGAGAACACAATCCCCAAGTCATACGCAATGGATTTACATTATTCCATTAAGTATTGATTGTAATGCTTGAAGCCTTTATTGTTGCTATTTATCAGAGCTTTTTGCACTGTGATGAGTAGAAAATAATACTGCCCAGTTGCTGCTTGCTGTGTGCTCCACAGCTGGTAGGGTATAAAGTGGTCAAGAAGGGCTACTGCTATTCATTTTTTAAAACTTTAGTGGATTCAAAGCGGAGAGCTTCATTAACCCAATTTGCTTAATACTTGGTATAAAATAGAGTTGAATTTATAATTGGCCATAGAGATCCAAATTAGGATTATTTAAAAAAAATTGAATGTCCTTTTCTTACTTTAGTTCTATGAGACTAAATTCAATAAATGCAAAAGATTAGAAACTGCTTTTTTTTCAGGGAGAGTTGTTAAATCTTATTATTTTTATCAGAGCCCATCTAGGCTCCCTCCTGAACTTCAGACAGGAGTTATTGCTTCAATAAAACATCAGATTAAATTTTTAGAAAAGAAATTGAATGTGATCAGCAATATTTTAAGCAAATGATTCCATGACTGAGTTAAGATGTATATAGACTTAAAGCAGTTGAGAAATATGCATGAGGACTGCATTCTGAGGCATTTCACACAAGTTCACTTTTCTCTAAATATGCTTTTCATAAATGGTGAGTTTGAAGTTTACAATTCCGGAAAACATATGAGTGAATTCTTTGTCAAAATATTGTTTGTATAAACATCTGTTTATGCATATGAAAACAAATCTGAAGGATGTGACAGAGAAATCCAAACCACCAATATAAGATTGTCTGGGCCAGACTCTGGATGGAGTAAATTTACATGCCTTCATAGAAAGTAAACCGTATTTAATGATTTTTTTTAATAATATTTTGTAAACATTGGGAATACTGGGAATACTGTCTGTCAGAACTTTCTATAAGCCTCTTATACATCTGAGCTACACTTTGGCTTTAATAGTTTAGTCTTTATGCAGATAATGATTTGATCTGCAAACTGCAGGAGTGTCACTTGAATCCTACACTCAAGAGCTGTGGAGATCCTCAGTGTCTTTCACTTTCTGCTATTTGGCCACCAGACGGCTGCCAGTAGCATCAAAGGTGCCTAAAACCTGGTTCGGTTGAATCTCCAAGGATCTTAGCACTCATCTGCCTTTCAAGGGGATTCCCAGGTGCAGGCCTGTAAGCTCAAGTTCAAGGAGTTTTTTACAGTGCTTGTCCTGCTTATTCAAAAGATGCTTGAATGTTTATCTGGTATTTGTGTGATAGGGATTCAAATCCTCCCTACTAATCAACAGGGAAGGGATTGGAAGCTGGTTGTGTTTGACTCATTCAGTAAAGTGCTTCAGGGGTTGGAGAACAGATGCTGCCACTTCCAATTACTTCTTTTTCCAAGTTTGGGAAGGTACCTGACCTTTTATGCCTGTCTTGCAGAGTAAAATCATTACCTGTAGGGGGTGGGGGTGGAGAGTGTTAGTTCGCTTTGGCCATGAGTTGATGGAGTTAGTACCTAGTTCCCTGTAAGAAGTTCCTTGCATTTCTATCCAAGCAGTTAGCTTAGGTGGCTCCCTGCCAGCTTACTGGCTTCTGTGAATCCCATTCCTAGACACCAATAAATTGCTATATCCTTCACAAGGAACTTGCAAATCTAATTCAGGATTCTGCTAGATGACAGGAAACATTACGAGCTAGCATAATGCTTGCTGCCACAATGTCAAAATCCTTTTGCGGATTTAGCTCTTGAGCAACAGCAGAGTCGTCCAAACTAAGGATTCTCACAGATACTCCTTTATTCAGAATGAAAATGTTCCCCGGTTTTAATCCTGGGACGCATACACAAGACAATCCTATATATGCTGTACTTGCAGTTGTGAAATCTGTCTCATAGAATATCATAGCCAATACCCACAGAAATAATTTTTGCCTCTCTGATTTTGTTTTGAATATATTTAAATGTAATGCACACTTTGAATTGTGTTAAAGGTATTTGTTAAATGCCACTGTGTCTTCTAAGCCTGAATGAACAGTCCCACTAACTACATGGTTCTCCTGTGTCCAACTGCAGTAGAATGAAGCCTAGCAATTTTGAATTTTATGGGGGTACAGGAGAGCAGGAGAGAAATCCTACCTTGTTTTCCTCATTGAGGATCTGGCAACAGTCCACTCGAATATGCCGAGAGCAGTCTTGGCTAGCAGAGCTGACTATCAGCCTGTGAAAAGCTTCTGTGGAAGTAAGGACTGATGAAATAAAAGCAAGCCCTTTTCTTCACAGCTCCGCACTGGCCAAAATAATCTGGCTTCTTGGAAAAGCACATTGTCTGCCACGTCAGAGAGTGACAACATTGCAACTTTGACTGGCAGAAACATTTCTGGGGAACAGTGCTGGAATCTTTTCAAAAGTTTCTACCACCAGTGAAGCTCATCATTCTTAATGTAGAATGAGGCTAGAGTTAGAACAAAGCTCTCCAGTGCACATACAATACATATTAAGAACAACATAATACTAAAGTTGTCTATGACATTTTAAGACCATGTGAAGAGGATTGAGAGTATATCCTGCTCTATGTCTTCTAGAAATCACCACGTGATTAACTTAACTACTGATTGGTCTGTCCATATGTTAGTAATGGACACCTTGTGCCAAAACTGATCTCTTGAACATCCCATGTCCTATAAGTCTGAGATTGGAAATACATAATGAATTCAGACTGGAAAGAGAAGACTGTCAAAGGCAATTTAACTGCTCCAGTTCTTTTTACACACTGTGTGTTTAGAAATCCTGCTGAAAGCAGGAATTTCAGGTCAATGAGGTGTGTTCCACACAGGTCTAGGTAATCTGCTTCTGGGAAAGGAAGCTTACTGTGTGTCCTGTTTTTCCATGATACCAGATCATATCTCCATAGCCAGCTACATTTCACTGATAAGAGTCATCACTTACAGCTGGAAAGAATTGTTCACACGTCTGTGATAAAATGGCTTTTAATGATACCTTTTCTTCAAAAATGGGCCAAGGATGATTTAAAAAGTCATTTAATTGTCATGCTGAATATTTTAATATTTTATTTAACTTCTCATATTCCATACTGAGGAGAATATCTAACTGAAAATTCATCTTCAGATAGAAAAGAGCGATGCATGTGGTATTAAACTTCTCTTGAATTCAGTTGTAGATATTTCCTTCTGGGATGCCTTTAAGGCATATGTTTGTGGATGATGGGAGAGTTTTCAAGAAAAGGAAATGGAACCTGACTAAAAGGAGAAGGCCTTTTAAAGCAGAATAAAATTGGCGTTGAGCCTAGGTTTATATTGAAATTATCTGAAATAATTTATGAGATGCTGTCCAGTAAACAGAGTTTATCATCTAAAAAGCCACAAAGAAGAAATCATTTAAGAAAACTATTGTAAGGATAAAGTGGAAAAGAGGCCATAAATCTTGACTTCAGAGTTGTTTTTCTAAAATTCATCTTCTTAGCCTTAATGAATGATGATGGTTTGGGTTATTGCATGGGTCTCTATCAGCAATGTAGATTCTGAAATTGTATCTTTACCAAGCAGACACAAAGCTGGTTCCTCACACGTTTTTTCTTTAATGGTGTCCATTATTTCTGTTTCTTTTTATGAAATAGCCTCTCTTCATTGACAAAAAAAAAACTCTTTCTGTATTTGTGCTTAATGTTAATGACTGAAAGATTTTGTTGGCCTGATGGATATACATTCTATTATTTTATGTTTTACTCCTTCCTATTTTAAACTGCCATCCTTTGAGAAAATTAGACAACAGCTTATGATTTGGGGGGTGTGGCAGGAGGGAAAGCTGTGCTTATGAACACACTGAGCAAAGAAATTCCTGACATTTTTCTTATTCACTAAAATGCTTAAGAAATATCTTTCTCTGAGCTATTTTTGTAATAAAGAGAGAAAATAGTTTTCACAAATATTGCACTTCTCAAATGGTGGCAATTACAATGTTCTCTAGTTCTCCAGTTATTCTCTGTTTTCTCCTCATGTGTCTCCCTCAGACAGCCCCCATTGCCTTGGTGATAGTGTGAAAGGGTCTAGAACGAATTCGCTATGGTGCCATCACATACTGATGTAGAGCAGAATTCAGTGATATTATCCCAGATGAAGGCAGGATGATTCACAGTGCAGCTACTTCTCATTTATGGGCCTACTGCCTTGAACAACTGGCTTTGAGGCAATGAGAGTTGATGAAGTATTATTCCATGCAGCTGGTACTGACAGTCTTGACCCAACAGCTACATCCAAATAGAAGAGAACAAGAGACCAGCTGTAAGGAAAAGCAAATGGGCAGGCTAGTACTAAATAAAAATAAGGTGTAGGGAAAAGGTAGAGTTCAGGGAATCAAAATGGGGTGTGAAAAAAAACGGAGAAAGCAAGAAAAACAGAATAACTGAGAATGAACATGTCATCATAACTCTGTAGATGATCGCAATAATAAATAATAAATAATAAATAATAATAAATAATAAATATGTTTTTCTCATATTAATCTGTTTTTGCTGGGAGTCCCTTGCCACCAAGCCAATCAGATAAAATGGTGATCTATAAAATACAAAAAGCTCTGAAGTAGCTTTACTTTCAAATATGATAAAGGCAATGCCTATAATATTACATGCTCTTGATATAATGATAATTTATTCTGAGGGATAAAAAAGGTATAGTAACAGAAATAACATCAAGGAAGAGAGATTCCTCTGTTGTCTTTTATAATTTCAGTATGGCAAATAGAGTTTGGAAATCAAAGACTCAATTTGTGTCTGCGGAAGTGAGAGTAAAAGTCTCTGGAAGGTCTATCCAAGATTAGGAATTTGTGAATTTTGCCATGATGTGGTGACAAGGACATCTAGACACAGATTCCTCACAACTCTCATAAAATGTTGTGGTAGGGATAACTTAAATAATATTTCCCAGAGGTTGTTTTATAGTGAGTTGAAATAGTAATAAAAAAACCCTTAAAATTATCCTGACAATTTTAAAGTTCAGTTTCAAAGACTTCCCCTGTAAGGAAAAATAAATTTTGAAAATGTTTTTAGGTTGCCAACACATCCCAGTTGTGTTGGTACTGTTTTTCAACTTTCCCAAGGAAAAGCCCCCAAAACAAGAAAAGCAAACAAAATTGATTGATTGGTTCTTAGGACTATTTTTGTGCTCACTCAATATGAATAAAAACTGGAAATGTGCCAGCTGTAGGAAAATTTCTTAATAACATTTGGTGAAACTAGGCTGTATGCAGTGTTTTTGGAATGGCACCATAATCGGAGTCAAGTGAGTAAAAACACTGACTGAAGTCAGTTGCTGATGATCCAGATTTATTTATGTCATTCTGTTTTTAATGTCCAGATACTCCCCATTTAAATCCTTTGCTTCTTTGCATCTTGCATGCAATCCTTTGCATACAGAATGAATAGAATATACATGTGCATGGAAAGAGAGAGATATGAAACCACATTTGTTGTTGTTTTCTGTTTTTAATTCAAAAAAACTCTTTAATCTCTCCTGAAAACATTGCTAACAAAATAGATAATACAAAGTGCCATGAGACACCTTAAATGCTAGGTGTATTGAAGAGCACTAATTTTTTGTGATCTGTCTGTAAAACCTATTACATGCCAGCATTTTTGTGAGGCCTGAGAGTAGGAGACAGAGCAATTATGAAGAAGAAAGAATATAACTCCATTAAGTACTTTTTGCCTTCTTCCCACAGCTTTCCTTTTAATTCCTTTCCTTCTGATGTTTCCTTAATTTACTACTTTATTTTCTGGCAGCTGTACTAAATGTTGGAGAGACAATTCTTGTTCTAATTCCAATGAGTCATGTTCAGGTAATTATTTCAGGCTCCAAACATTTTGATGTGGATTTGTACAGTTAATTGCAGGGTTGAATAACTAACCTACCACCATTACTGGGAAACAGCAGGAAGCATGCATTTCACATTTGATCTGGCTCAGATTTATAACCATACTGGGCTGTATTTATTCTATTAAAATGTTTTTTGTAATTATTTTATATTTACATTTTAATAATATATGTGGGAAAAGAACTCCTCAAATATTTTCATTCTAACATTTAGTTATCTACAAATTCCCTTTATGCTTCCCTGTGTGTTCCCATTCACTCTGTGCATGAGAGGAGGAGGACAGGGACAGAGAGTCTGGAAGATAACTAATGTGGTTTAAAGCAAAATTCAGTTCTCTTAGAGATTTTAAATTAAAGTTCTCTAAGAAAAGGAAATTGACACATGTCTTCAGTCCTCCCCTTTGCTTCTTTCTTCTCCTCTTCCAAAAGAAAACAATAAAAATTAGCAACTACAATCACTATACTATGAATTTTGAAAGTCCAGAAATGCCAAAGTCTGGGTGGTATGATGTACAAGGAACCAAAATTTGCAACTTCATTCCTACTAATTGTGTTTTAAAATCAACATAAAATATTAGTCTTTCTTGTTTTTTAAATTCATTTCATACAGGCCATTTTTATGCTCACTCTTATTCAATACTTCTTAATAATGAAATGACACAAATAGGAGGTTGTGAAATGAGTGGAGGGATGAATCAGAAGACACAAATTTGAAAGCAGCATATTTGTGAGTATATCTGTGTTTTGGGGTATAATTTAGCAGCTGTGTGCTGATATCACTCATTTGAGATATATGGGGTGCAGGAAGAGCAGCACTGTCCTTCCTTATGAGGTATTTGCACGTGGATGTATGTGTGTATATCCACATTTGTTTGAAAGCTCTTAGCAGAGGTTTTTTTTCTTGTTCTGTTGCCATCTACACAGCAAGAAGAAACAAGCAAGAAGAAATTGAACATTATATTTCTGCAAAAGGTATTCTCCTATTTATTGATGTCCTGTTTCCCCAAGACTTAACCAACTCTTGCTGTTCATCTGTCTGTTCATCATCAGTCAAGGAGGTCCTTTAAAGTAAAAGAAGATAGGCACTTCCACTTAACTAGGCATACAGTGGAGGAGCGTCGTAGCGTTCTTTTTTTTTTTTTTTTGTGTACAAAGACAGAATTTGATAGGGGCCGATTCCACGGCAGTCAAAGCTGGAAGGACAAGAGGGTAAACATGGGAAAAATATGGCTATTATTACTTGATACATAGATATTTTGAAGCTCAGTTGATGGAAAGTTGAGGGAAAAATAAATAAATGTTTATTGTTTTTCTTCTTTTAATGAAGGGACAAAAGATAATGATTTTTTTTGCTGATGGCTCATTTCGGACAACAGAGTTCTGTTAGGAAAAAGGAAATAGTTGAAGTGATTATGAATAAAGAGTCAAACAGTATAAGTAGGATCAAGGGGAGGATGAATCCTGGCAGTGTTCCAGATGCAGGAATTAAAAAACAGTCATACATTCAGAGAGAAATAAACACTGGGATATCAGGGAAAATAGCTCTGGGTCAGGAAAAATTAAGTACTTAAACATGTTGGTTTCTTTCTGTTGTGAGATCACAGGGCTGCTCCTTCAAGCCGCCTGATCTGCGTTAAGATAAAAGTGAACTCTTTCCTTCCTTCTGAATAGTTTTAAGTTAAAAGAAAAAGATCTGTGCCCTAACATTTCTCCCTTACGCAGCTCGTAACTCCACTTTCCCCTGAAATCCTGAAGCTGTAATTCAATCATGAAATTAGGGAATGAGAGAGAGAGAAGGAATAGAACACTGACAGTCTTTTATTTGGCTATTTATTCTGTTTGTTCCCTAATCCTGGATGATAGGATTAATCCTTTTTATGTAATAAAAAGCTAGACAAGGTACAGTAGGATGGGAAAGAGTAAAGCATTTGTTAAAACTTTTGCTGATTCGAAAGTAGTTTGAATTTCAGCTCTAGTCTCCTCTGCATGCAGAAAGAGAATCATATGCAGAGCAAAACTGTCACATAGTGATCTCATTTCAAATGCTGCGTTATCTCGTTTCAGTGATGGAGAGATTCGATTTGTTAGTTTCCATGCTGATACTAAATGGCCTGGCATAGGCTAACATATTTCACTGTAGTTTTATGTCTTGGTTTTCATCTAAAGTCCAGCATGTTTCTATAGCAGAACCAAACAAAATAAATGCACCAAGCAGCAAAAATCTTGAAACTACTCTTGAAAATTGTATTGGTGAATCGGAAAAAAAAAAAAAGAAAAGAAATTGCACAGCTCTGCTCTCTACTATTGTCTCCTTGTTATGATTCAAAAAAAGTACATGTGCTTTGGTTAGTAAGTGAATTAAGGTTATGAGGAATTATAGTCATTTTAACTAAAACCACAAGGACACAAGTACCAAAGCATTTTATGCAGAAGCTGGGAAGATGTTCTTTGTGAGTCCATTACGATGCAAACAAGAGGTTACCATATTTGGGATAGTCTCCAAAATGTCCACAAAATTTTACACAATAATTTCTGTTTCATGAAAGTGGCAAATCATTTGTTTCAATTTTTGTATTTCTTTTACCATCAAGCAAGCATTGATGGGTTATGTGTCCTGTAGCATTGTTTCTCCTTGTGAGTTAAAGATGGCCTACACGACAGGGTTTTGAGAGTTTCTGCAAGCTCTTTGACTCATTTTATAAGAGACTAATTATAGTTTCTCGCCTTTCTCTCAGCCAGTTGCAAAATTTGAGCTTCATCTTACAGTGTCTCAGTTTACTTATTATAATTACACTAATAGTGTCTACTCACAGAACCACAGGGAGGATTAATTAGTTAATGTTTGTAAAGCACTCTGAGATTCTTATTAGGGATTATGTTGCAGAAGTAGCATATTATTCCCTCCTACCTCAGGATTAGCATATGTATTATTGGCCCATAAGTAAGGCTGAAGATTTTTGGGTCACTTGAGAACAGAATCTCTGATTTCACATAATCTATAGATGTTAATGTATTTCTAGTCTTTATCATTGTAAAACAAGTGCTCAAAACAAGCTGAAATTGCCTTGCTGTGTCAGCTACAAAGGCTGGTTTGGAGATCCTGAAATAAACAATACTATGCTGATTCCCAGCCTCTTTAATTTGGCCTTGTCATGCCTCAGAAAATCTTTTCTGGTCTTTTTCAAACAGTAAGATGGACTTTTGCCTTCCTTATATGACTCTCATGCACACCATTCTTCTATTAAAATCAGCATATGGACTGTGATATAAACATGTGTTTCCATGCACTATAGAGCTGGAATTCCAAATATTAGCTGATCTCATAATTTGTATGAGGACGTAGGTTAGAAGCATTAGCTCTAAAACAACCAGGTCTGTTGTTAATAGAGCTACAATTAGAGGAGCAAGAAATTCTAGAGAAGGAAATATGGATATGGATGTAGTTATTAGTGTCTGCAAGCATATATTGATCATCCACATGGTTTTAATCTGTGATGACATTGTTATGGGGCAATAAATGTAGATATAGTGTTCTAATAGATGTTAAATGATGTAATCTATTCAGAAACTTAAATAATTACAGCAGGAGCAGCACATGAAAATATTGCATCATCTATTAAGTATTTCTTACATGACAGAGAGTAAGGATGTTGATTCAGTTTACAAATACAACATCATGCACGTTGGAAGAAGGAAGCTTACTGAGGGAGAAGGCTTAGCCTGTTTAATGGTGAGGTCAAACATGATGTTAATACTCCTGTTGTTTTCCTGCTCCAAGTCCCCAAGCTGGAGGTTTTTTTTGCAGCAGATTGTCATCATATAGAAATAGATCTGAAAACTGCTACAAAAATATCCCAGAACTACATCTTGCATTATTTTCCATCCAGAAAATGTTTTAATAGTCTGTATTTTATCATTTTTTGGCGCACAGGGTTTTACTTTTGTAAAAATAAACCATAGAATCATAGAATCTCTAATACTTTATTCAGAATCTGTGTTGATCTTTACTTCAGCCATAAGGTACTAAACATATTTTGAGAGTGGAATAATAATAAAATATTAGTAATTTAGTGGCTTTTTAGTGGCTTTTTTTTCAAGCAGTGATGTTGTTTCACTTGTTCAGAATAGAGAATACTCTCAGAAGAATACTCTGTACCACTCTATAGCTAGAAGATAAATGCGTACACCTTTTTATAACCCATCAATAAGTCAGAGTGAGAGAGAAGTTTCACAGAGACCTATTTCAAGAGCAGTCTCAAAGCCATTCATAATAGAAAGTCTTCCTGACCCAGAAGATGCTTAAGATACGACTTCAGTAAGACCTTAAATACACAAATACTTATCTGAAGATATTTAACTAAAATTGTGGCATAGATTAACACAGAATTTTTCCAAGTAAGAAACTATAGATGGTTACAGCTACACTTCAGTTTTCCTTCCTTCTACTTTGTGAAACAGATTCTTTTACCCATTCCCTTGTTAAGCAATGATGTGATTTACAGGTCATCTTGTACTTTGATGCTTTTTGAATGTGTCATATTCTCAGTTTAAGTAAATCAATGTGCATTTAAATTGGCATTATTAGTACTTTTACTGATTCTTACTAAGACTAGAGATCTAAAAATATTGATGCTTATTGACCTCTGCACGCTGGCATGACAGCTTTGCAGAAGCATACAGTAAACTCGAAAGGCACTCTTTCCCATAAGGCTTAGATTACTGGTAGTAAAATACTGACCACATCCCTTTTTCTGGTCCCTTAGAGAAGTCTGTGGCTTGCCTTTCCAGAAATTGTCAACTTGAGATTGAAGCAGAAGCAGCTGGGTCTATCTGAGTGATATGTAAGTTAAGAGGAAAGAATTTCACCAGCCAGTATGTTTCCTGTACTAAAGTCTCCCCTCCTGGTAGACATATACCATTTTCTCTGTTAGATTATTTTTGTGGCTTGGATTTTGGTTTTGTTTTTCTTAACCACTGTAAATTATCCTCATGCCAGCTGTCACATGCAAGAGGGCTTTGAAAGAAAGCCTATGTTTAAGAGAAAGGCATTTGAGGTAATGGTTTCGAGCTGCATAGCTATTTTCTATTTTACAGATTTTGTTTTCTGAAAATTGCTTTTTCTCTCTCCTTTTTGCTTATCGGTATTTTGTGGGGAAGAGGAGAAAACCACTCCCCTATTGTCTGACCACATAGGAACCAGCTGGCAACTAACCTGGGAAACACAGACCTCAAGTCTTGCCAGCAGCCCTGCCGGCTTCCTATATTATCCAGGACAAATACGTTGCACCCATTGAAAGAATAGCAGGACTTCTCACTTTTCTCCATCACATGGCTCCTTTTGTCAACTTTGGCCTTTTTGAGAGTATTTTGTGTGATGGTACAGCCCCCACACCAGATATATGCTATCCTGGGATTAAAACAATGTTTCTTGGGCATCTGCACCTTCCTTCATCATCTTCCTCTCCCCTTCTTCCCCAGATATTTCTGAGGAGCACCTGGGATCACTGCTTGAAGTGACGCTCCTGTATGGCAGTTGTGATTTGGTTGACTGATACAACTCTCTGTAGAAATAATAGTGGGAGGTAGGGAAGTCTTCTTTGTTGCTCCTCTACAAATTAAAAGATGAGCTGTGATAGTTCAGGCCTGTCATCAGGGAAGAGGTTCCTGCCTAGTATTTCACCCAATCAAAAGATGATATCATGATAGAAAAGCATTTTCTCAATGGATGGGATCCAGTGCTGAGCAAAAGTAAACTGCTGAGAAGGTGGTATTGATATATGTCTTGCAATAGCTAACTTTTCAAAACTAGCTAGAATTTGCTATTAGAGCAGCAAAATTGCAAAAGATTTGCATTTGTGCTACAGATCTTACTAGGCAGAAGTTTCAGAATGATTTAGGAGCTGAAAACTTGTGGGATTTCAATGTGATTTAAGTCCTTTAGATGCTTAGAAATATTATTTCCCATCTGTGTTTTAGATGTAGCAATAAGGGAGAATATGATACATACAGGGAAAAGGTGGGGCTGGGAGAATGAGTATGAAGCAAGAAAGTTCATTAAATGGGATGGAAGGTATCTCAGAGGAACAAAGTGGCCTCTTCTCATTGCAAAAGGAAGCTAAGCAAATGAGCACTGTGTCTTTGTAAATCGTAATAAAAATGCAACATACAGAATATTTGCTCGGACATAACTCTCCATTCTTTAATCCATTATGTGGAGATGTTTTTTTTAACCATCATTCCCATGTAAATTGCCACAGGGTTCCTTAGATAAAATACAGATAATGTAGGTCTCATGTGGATTACTCAGGTCTGTAGCTGTACACAGGAAGAATCCTGCATGATAAAAGCATCAGATCATCAGTACATCTTTAGCTATTTGGCAAACAGCTACCCACAGACACATTTATCTAATGAGGAGTCCTCAGGTGGAGGAACCGTGTAATCTGATCCGCCCGCAGATCTTGTCTCCTGAACTTCTGAAGATCTCTAAGTGCTTTATGTATGCTAATTAACCAGGCTGTTCCCTCCAAGAAGTTTTCACAATTAAAACTGTAATGAAGAAAATGAGAACAGAGGATGATCAGATAGTAGCGTGTGGACAACTGATCCTTTGTTCTGACCTTCCAAGGGTATTAAGAACTCAGTCCCAGTGAGGTTCAGCATGTCTGGTAGGCATGCTTTAATTCAGAAATTTGGAGTCTAGGTTATCTAAACTGATGGCTGTATTTATTAAATTGCCCCTTGCTCTGTGCTGAGTAGCAGTTGCCCTGTCTGAGCAATGCGGAAGATTTTTTTTTTTTAATCTTAGAGATGAAATTAATTCACCAACATTAATGAGGTGCCTGTATTGTTCGAGCACTGCTGAGGACGGAGGCAGGTTGCCCTGAGAAGTGGGCTGTCAGCGCAGCAGCAGAGGACACCTGCAGAGGCCTCGCGCCTACATAGACAGTAATTAGCACCGGCGTCTGAAGGACTTGTTCAGCGCAGATGCGTGCGCTCCGTCTGCCTTAAATCATAGGGCTCATGGATTAATTAGAGCTGTCCTCCTCGAGCATAACACTGAAAGATGGTTGTAGTGGAAGCTAGCCTGCCCTCTCCTCACAGCGCACTTGCCTTTCCTGGGGAGGAAGGAGTTGCCTTCAGCTGTTCAGTGATTTAAAGTGTAACACAAGTCCATTGATTTATAACAGATTTTTTTTTTTAATTGACTTGCAGACCAGAGGGGATTTCAATTTGAGGAGACTTCACTTGAAATAGAAAAAAGCGTATGTCCACCATTGTTTTCTTTCTGTCAAAATATCTGACAATATTTACAATCCAGATTTACAGAATTACTGTATTTCAACGAAACAAAATAAAACAATCCCACAACCCCCAAATCCTGAAGTTCTTGGCTTACTCTAATATTAGAGTTTGTGCAAAGTAGTTTGGCAGTGACCGAAGTAAAATTCCCTCTGTTGCTTCCAAATGACCAAGTCTCTCTTATCAGCCTGTCAAGGAGGGATTGGGGCAGAATTTGTAAACGACAGAAAATATTGAATGTAACTCACTGTGCTTTCATTGCAGGCAGTCTTGGCCTTGCTGCTTTACTTGTGGCACCAGTCCACACTCTTGGCCTTGCTTCCCAAAATGAACAGATGTAGCATGGTCTCTGTGTCTCTGACTGCCAGGTGTCACTGCTACGAAGATACTGCCTCTAGTTATGACAGTTTTGCCCCAGCTGTTGATTTATAGTCTGCTGTTAAATAGCAAATCAGTTTTGTTCTGTAAGTACAATAGAAAATATATATATGTTTATATACACATAAGAGGAAAAATCCTTTTACCAAATGAGTATGGCCGTATTTATTAACTCTACAGGCAGCGCAGTGTTACAAATGATTTGGTAAAGACTGAAGTGTGATACAGAATCCCGAGCAGGTCAAACAGCCACCAGCTGATTAGCATCAACAATTCAGAGTATTTATTCAGCTTTCTAATTCCTTAATTACTTGTATTTGTGTAAAAGTGCTCAACAAGAATAAGAGGGGTAGGCTTGGCTGGTGCCTGGAACAAAGGTTAAGAATGAGAGTGAGAAGGTAGTAAACTGTATCCTTGATTACTCTCTGAAGTCGCATCCATGCATGATTACATTTATGGTCTTTTCAATGCAGGTGTCTTCTGACTGACCAAGAAGATTGTGAAGTTCTAAAGCCTACTACAAATTTCTTTCAAGTGGTAGCAATAAGCCATTAAAGCAAGGAAAGAGCTAAAGAAAAGTTTGTTTGGCTTACGTGGAAAACGATGGCATTCAGCATTCAGATGTGTTCAGTTTCCCAGGGTGGTAAAGGTAATGGCTGCATTGTAATCATGCCAGAAAAGCCATGCCATTGTATCCCATGTTCCAAACTAAAAAATATAGAGAATCTATTCACCTGGAAGGTCAGTGAATGAATGAAGTGTTAGATGAACCCTGATTATAATGGAAAAAAATTTCCCCTGTACTTTCTCCACTGACTCTGGATTTCCTACAGTCAGAATGTGACCTACAGTTTTTCAACATAGGTAGTAACTAGAACTATAGTACTAGCTATCTAGAAAATGTAAGGTTATTCTTATCAGATTTGAGCTACATGAAGGAGAATTTAATATTTGTAATGTTTATACAGAGATTTATCTCAGAACCACTTCTCTCATATATATTATTTCCTGGTCTAATCTAATATTTGCTTGGAATCTTCCTTGTGTTCAATACTTTTTAGAACTGTAATAAATAATCCAATTCAATTTAGAAAATAATAATGTTTTCCTCCAAATTCTAATAATCCTGTGATACAATCTGTCCCAGTTATAGTAACATGTAGTAATTTCCTTTCCTTTTCAATTTCTTTCCAAGTTCTTTTCAATTATTATTTCTTTTTTTTTTTTTCTTTATGAGAGCTTCTTTTGTTCAAAGGGTTTGGAATGAGATGGCAGGGCTTCTTTGAATTCATGGTTTCATCATATCTTTTTCAATTTCTTCCTTTAATGTACTAGATATTACTCTTGAAAAAAAATATGCATAACTACTAATGGATATTAAGTGCTGCCCAGCACAAACTTTTCATTTATACATTTAAAGACAGGTTTAATAGATGTCCTGGTTGTTTCTTCTATTTAGTCATCTTGTGCATTGCATAAAAAGAAGGCTGTATGGCTGCTTCTGCCCTTCTAAGTAGTTAAGATAGGAATTACATATATTTTATTACCACACAACTGTAGCGGATCCATTATGAAATGGACCTATTTCATCCTTTAGTGTTTCATTGCAGAACTAACATCAATACAAGATGTTTCTCTATATAGTCCTGAGTTGTGCTTAATGTTATGTTGGCTCATTTCTGTCCTAAACTCCTTTTCAAGCCCCTAGGGCTCAAGTGTAAAGAAATCGTGTCCAATGTATGTGTCTCTGTTTGTTTTTAAGTTTGCTTTATCAGAGCCTAAAAATTTTATTTTCCACCAGAAATTACTAGGCTCATAATGACTGAGTATTGATTTCTAGAAATACCGCAGGCCACACTGACATGAGTGAGAGACCACACTTCTTGAGCGTGACCCTTGAGGAGAGGAAACTGCCTGTAGGACAGCGTCAGGGTACTTGGTGACTGCTAGCGTTTTCTCAAGACTGCCTCTTATACAGTCTGTCTTTGGAGAAAGTATTAAGTTACTCAACTCTTTAGGGAATGCCACTACAATTTTTTGCAGGCAAGAAAGTGGCAGATTGTCTTCTAACAGTGATGTCTCATGCAAGTAGTTCTTTTACAGATGTCTGTTATGACTATTTTAGCTTTAAGCACACCTCCCTGCTGGTCTGTTTGGCTTTCCAAGATCCCTTCGTATCGCTATGCAGAACGCGTGTTCCTATCTGAGTTGGAGCTGGACCTTGGCTGACTTTCTACTATTGCATCTCAAGAAATCCAAGCCACACACTCTCATTTTTGCAGGGCTTCTAAAGATATTTCTCCATTTGTACCTCATACACACTCCTTCTTCTGTACTTTGAGCGCAGGTATCAAACTATGTCACTACATTTTCAGTGGCCTCATTTGGGGATGAGCTGTGCTTGAAAATTTTAATCCTACATCTCTAATTTAAATCTGCAGCTTGTGTCATCTGTGTTGTCATTTCCACGGCACATATTCCCTTTTTAGCAGGATGTGAATGTCGAGTAAACATTGACACAGTTTTAATTGGAGTGGCTTAGGGGAACGTTCTTTGTTGGAGTAATCATTTTAAGAGGCTTGTAATTTTAAAAGAAAAAAAATGTGAAGAAGATTTCAGCATGAAATTGTAAAATAGTGTAAAACTGGGCGGTGTGTGTGCTCACCAGAGGACCCATACATAATGTGTGCAGATGAGATGTGATGTCTTTTGCTGTTTTTGATAACCAGTTAGTGTGTTTGGAGACCAAATCCTTTTCTATAAACAGAAAGGTTTTGCCTTGGGCTAGAACCTTGCCACTTACACAGTTAGCTCAGCAAAACTACTTCCTGGGACACGCACATTTTAACTACTTGGCACAATCTTGCTCTACAAAATCAAACATTTTGTTTTCTAAACCAAACTAAATTTTACTTAATGATTATTTCACTGTTTTAACATAATGAGTAGACCAAGCTATTCTGATGAAAAGTTCATATTTTGCTGGAACTTATGTTCCTCTTTTAATAGGCTTAGGGCCATATTGTAAAGTGCTAAGGACAGTGTTGTTAGTGAATCATCAGCCTGTTATTTCATCATTATTATAATACGCTTTACAATAAAAATCAGGTAGAGAAGTGAGCAGGCACATCTGTTATTACGTCGTAGGAGTGTATTCATTTAGGCCATGTATCTAGGCTTTAAGCCAAGGGATGGTTGATTGTTATTGTTATATTAGGTATGCTTATGTCACTCATTAGAGAACAAAGAGAACATTCACAGTGTAGTCGTGGCACCTAGGTAATTAGTGGAATAATGAGATTAGATTTGGGATATATTTTATATGATAAGGAATTAAATTGAAATCTCTTCTGCTGTATTTTCTGATCAGTGAATTCTCTTTTTAGGGGGATCTTGTCTCAGAACCCAAGTTCAAGCTTTAAAGCCTCAGTCCCAAATCTGCCTTTTTCCTTTATAATAAACAAAAAGTGACTAGTAATACCCTCTTTGCTTATTATTCATGTTGTATTAGTGACTTTGCGTCAAGGTTAACTGACAAAAAAAAGAATGTAACAGACTACATTTCCAAAGCCCCTAAATGATTTAGAAGCCTAAGTCCTGGATACTTCAAATGCTACTTTGGACACTGAGTGCTCGTTGCTGCTTTTGATGGTGACACTTAGGGCACAGTCATGTCACCCAAGGAAAACGGAAGCAGAAAATCCCTAAGCTAGCAAAACTCAGATGGGGGAATCCATGTAGAGTGGGACACGCTTATGTTTGGAATTGTCTATCCTTATATATGAGCACAAATGTCACGCAAAATCCCCTAGCCTATACATACTTAAGTGCCCAGTTAAATTTCTGCAAGTTATTCACTGAATGTATGTAACATGTCCAGAAGAGAGTCTGTGCTTTCAAGAGAGCATTTGCAGAACTGACCTAAAATATGAATACATCCTTCTTTAACACAGTTATGACCAGTTTTATCTGAAAAGCAGTGAAGTGATCAGGCTTGTATGTGACAGAGCTACATGAAGGAAATGAAAGCACAGATCTCAAACCAACTGTCAAGATTTTTTTTCCCTAAAACATTCAAATTATGATCCAGCTTCTTGTGGGGTGGAACTAAAAGGCCCACCTTTTTAAGACTCTCTAGTCTTTTTAAGACTCCCCAGTCCTCTTGCTCCGCAGTAATGAGCTCTACAGGCTTTGAAGGTTGCTTGGGCCCACTCATCTGTAGAGGATCTTTACTACTACAGTGCAGTGGAAATCAGCTCATTGCTTTCTTTGCCTTCCCTTTCCTTACTTACTTCCAAAAGTAACTCTTAATTCTAACAGCATTATACCCTTTTGCAGATAGACATTATTTCTATTTCCAAGTTAGATGTCCACATGCAGCAAAATTAGTTCCTTTATGTTTCCCCTGGTTAGTATACTTAGAGAAGTGCATGTAGCATGGCTACAACCATGTGACTAGAGATGGAAGATAGTTGGACGTGAGAAAGGAGGAGGACATACAGAGTATCTTCTACAACAAACACAGGCACATCAGAACTGCAAAAATTTGTGGTGCAGAAAGCATCTTAATCTCCTAAACAGTTGCAGAGTTTTGCTGAAGCCGTGGCAGAGCAACACAGGTGGTGGAAATATCGGTGAGGAGCGTGGAGGCCTGCACATGGCATAGATCTGTCAAGTTGCCCTATGGTGTTTGAAGATACGAGGGCTCAACAGGAAATCATGTCTGTGGATCCATATGGCCACAATCTGCCCACTGTACAGGATAAGACAGCTGACTAAAGGCTGTTAAAAAGGTGAATGTCTCAAGAGCCTGTTGTTCAGTCTTTCTGTGCAGACTGAAGTGTAAAGAAAGTACACATGTGCATCCTCTGCAATAAAATTAGCACTCTTCACAGCAGGAGTGGGAATAAGTCATGCTACAGCTTTTCTTTGTACAGAGATAGCTCTCTGGATATATATTTGACATACTCATGAATACCATATGAATTAAGATCAGTAATTTTACACAGAACACCACACTAATTCATAATGATTGATGGGATACTTAAAATAAAGTGGTAACCTTTTCCTAAGGTGTCTAGGTGACCTGACATCCACTTCATTAGCGATATTCTCTGTACTGTATTTATGTAGATGAAGAAAAAATCAACTGGATATTTCATGCTGTATTTTTATGGACAAGGCTCAACTTTACTATGTGCTATACCATGCAAAACACAGCCCTGCTTTAATTCAGGATTTTACAGTACTTGATTTCAACATCTGAAAGATTTACTACATTCCAGATAGCAAGAATGAAATGCTAACCACCCATGATTAAACATATACCATCGGTGAACAAAATAATATGTAAAGGAGGGATGCTTAGGTCTCCCTTGTTGTCAGAAATGATTGTTTAATTTTGCTTTGATAACTCAGTCATGGACTCTGTTAATAGGATTCAGAATGAGCTGTGATTATAAACATGAGAAACACCCTTGAACTGCTTCAAATGGTCACTTGGAATATTTTCTTCAAAGAGCTAACAAAATCAAGGAATTTAAATGCTTAGAAATTACAAAAAAAAAAAAAAAANAAAAAGGAAAAAAAAAAAAAGGAAAAACAAAAAGGAAACCATCCACCATGTAACTTAGTTGGCCCCTGTAGAGTACTTGACTTCTCTGTTTTTCCTCTCCTCCTTCTGACTTGTGATTTGGAAATTGCTGGTCTCAGTGGTCTTTAGTTTGCCCAATGCCCTGCATATGAGCTTACACCAAGTGATAAAAGTTTCTTGGATCCATTCATTAAAGATAAATTCTATTTCTCTGATTATTTCCATTCTTTTTGAAAATAATTCTAGTTTCTGACTCCCACTGCAGCACAGTATTTTACAGGATACACAGATAGTTGTTTTGCTGGAAGTTCTCCATTGGGCTAACAGTGGAAATTTGATTTTGCATAGATGTAAGGAATGTGCTTATGATGAACTGTGGAATTATTTAGTTGTTTTAAAGGGCGGCAAATGCAGGACCCAAAACATTCTGAATTTTACGTGCATTAGGATAATATCTGGCGAAAAAAGTCTTGATGAGAGCAAAGAAAAAGTGTGATACTCAGTGCAAAGGTGGTCTCCACTCAGTTAGATCTGAGTTGACATTGTGTGGTATGGAGATGGACAGCAAAAATATGGTTGGTACAGCAAATATTGGGCTGGAAACAAAGCTGTAAACGGCACAATAGGCTTATGTCTAAAGACCATCTGCCCTTCCATAGCTGAAATGACCTGCAATACAATGAGAATTCCCATTTTTCTGTTATTTTTCTTGGGAGTCTTCCTGAAAGCAGGAAAGCAGTGTAACCTTTTACAACTTTTAAGAAATGATACAAAAGAAAAAGAAAAAACAATCCTTCTGCTTTCGTCTAACTGTAGTCTACCAACACTGAGGAGAAAACAGGAAAAAGAGTGTATCATAGACAATTTAAGGGCAATCTAGATGGTGTCAGTTGGTTCTTTCTTTTTGTTTGCTTGCTTGTTTGTTCCTGAAACACCCAGTAAATGCAAGTGCTTTCCTGGGTCACAAGAAAAGGAAGGACTTGCTCCAAAAGTTGTAAGCCAAATGTAGATGAAAAGCTCTTTAAATCTTTGCCTTAAGGAACTAGTCCAAGGGGTTTCTTGGCCTCTGCCTTTCTAGCGTCAGAGCTATCTGCATGGCAGCTTGATGATAACATGTAAGCACATGGATTTAAAGAAAATTGATTGTTTGTTGAATAAATTATTAGAACAAGATATTGACAGTGCAACAGATTGTTCCAGGGATGTGTGATTGCCACAAAGCTCAGAATGTAATTTGTTGCCATTTCTTATAGAAAGCAAATTATTTGGAATTTGACTTGCTCAGTCCCTCAGGGTAGAAGGCCTAATGTGAGTAATTACTGCCTGGTCAGCTCTAATACTAAGAAATGACTGAAATTACTGTGATCCATGACACACTTGTGTATTGGGATATATCTTCTTGTACTGCTATAAAGCTTGCAATCCTTTACTGCGCTTTCCTAGCTTCACCAAGCAACTACTGCTTATTCTGTTCACCATTCAAGATTCATCTTTGCAAGCCCAACTGGAAATCCCTATTAATTAGAAAAAAGTAAACAAATGCTTAACTAATCAGCTGTTAACAATCAGTACCAGATTACACTAATGTGATTTGAAAATCAAATTGGGGGGAGGGGAATAGAAATCCTTAACAATTCATGAAGTCAGTAGTAAATCTAGCTGACAGAAGATAAACTTCTCCAGCACCGAGGCAATGAAAGTGGTGTTGATCTATATAGCTGCAGATGTGGCTCCAGGGTGCAATCTGTCCAGCTGCTCAATATCAGTGCTGCCACATGGGCACTGCAACGAGGAAGATAAATAATAAACCTCTTAGTCAAGGAGATAAATACAATCGGCTGCTGCTAGTTTTTACACCAAAAGCCTGCTGGTTGCCATTGTGAGGGAAGCAGGGTGCTACTGTGGGCTAGCGGATGCACACAAGAAAAATTAAGATTTTCCTCATTAACTTCCTCCTGATAGGAAAGTGCAAGCCAGGAGAGTGATGCTGGTTGTGGACCTAGAGGAGATGGAGGAAGTCTCAGGTGAAAGCAGTTTGTTGGGTAGGTGGATACTCATCAGGGGTGCTGCAGGGTAACCCACTCCTTGTTCAAAGTGCTATCTTAAAAGTAAATGTGGCCAAAATGGTTTAAAGAAGTCGTTACACACATTTCTGGAGATTTGTGCTGCACAGACCTGCTCTGTGGAAGCTTAAATACAGTAATTATGCCCTGGATTCATTAATATTAATTTCCTGCCCCTAGAAACTAATTAGTAAAATATTTTGCCATCTTCCCCTTTATATCTCTTAATGAAAAAAAAATACTTTCATAGTTTGAAGTAATTTCTTGTATTTGAAAAATCTGTGCTTTCTGTATTCCCTAGCACATTACTGACAATCTCTCTTTGAGAGTTAATGAGAAATCACATATAATGGATTAGTTAGGTTCACCTAAAAAATATTACAATGTTTTCTGTTAATTTTGTCTTGGAGCAACACACTGAAAACCTGGTGGTGTAAACTTACCAAGAAGTCTGAATGTGGGCTTTTAAAATTGAATAGTAAAATGAAATCCTGTGGCAGGCAGGTGGAAGGATACTGCCTGCAGGACTGCGTTTTCTGATGCCATCCAGTGAGATAATGAATCTATGTCTATGGAAATTGATTCATTAATATTTCATTGAGTCGGCTTCACTACAATTCATGAACTGCCCCTAGAAATTCAATAAGTGAATTCAATGAGTTGCAGAGCTTAACAAATCTGGAGCAAAAAGTAAAAATACTGCAAGTTGATAACCAGCATTTGAATTTGCTGTGTGAAGTGAGTCCTGGCACCACTATTTTTTTGTTGTTTTGTTTTTTGTTTT